>WURS02000013.1:10088227-10103325 GCA_011762765.2 Rhinocypha anisoptera | reverse complement strand
CGTTGCAGCTAGCGTCTTCAGGTCCAAAGTTGCAGCTAGCGTCTTCGGACCTGAAGACGCTAGCTGCAACGATAGAGAAACTGCTGTCCCCACAATGTGGACAGACGCGGAATAAAACCTGAAGGAAATGAATTTTTTAATCCAAGACACCACGGAAGCCTCAACCAAGAACTATCACAAGCTATTGTTCCAAATGAGAGACACTGCTTATTTTAATAATCCTAAGATTAGTATATACAATTGTATTTTCTACACGTCCAAAAACGAATCATTCCGTTATGCGTAGCATAAATTAACCATTAATGCGAAATACACACCTGACCTAAATTAATGTGACCCGAGGTCTTGGTAAATAAGAATTTCAACTAGTGTGCCCTACTTATGGCGTTCAAGGTGACATTGTACACAAATATATCGTGGACTATAAATTCAATGCGTTCAGAATCTTTACAACTAAATTCAAAACTCACCAAATCCGTGGTAATATCCGGTGGGACCCAATCAAATGAAACGCTGGCATTCTTATTGTCTGAGGAGTTGCCTTTTTTCAAGTCTTCAGGCCCGACTTCAATTCCCGATCCTGGCACTCGTATATTGAGAACTAGAAGGGAATACAATTTTTTTTAAGAGGGGTAAAACCAAAGACGCATACCATGACAAGCAATAAAATACTACTCACAGGCACGCTTAGGTGTTTGTTTCTTGTGCCCAACACCAAGCAGGATCTCAAATTGTTCGCAACCATCCTCATCTTTAACATCATGCTCCTCCTTTTTACATTTGCATTTTTTGCATAATTTTCTATTGATACATAAAATTAGTGAACAAAATACAAGCATATTAAGTAAGGGGTCAAATAAACCATTCCTCTAGTGCCAGTTAAAGTACTATAAGTCGTGCAATTAAAATCTACCTCCAAAAGTGCAGGTCAAGTCCAGGACAGGAGTTACATTGCAAGCAAGGTGCACCGGCTCCTATGTCATGGGCTAGTTTGTGGGTCTGAAAAAGGACTTAATAGATTTACGAAACAAATAAAAACATGCATGGCATGCAACATGTAGCTCTCATAAAATTACCCGTCTGTGCTTATTTTCCAGACGAAGTATCCAATCGGGGGTGGTAGCACGATCTTCACTGCTGGCCATTTTGACGTCTGGCTGAGGTCTGGTGAGGGCTTCTTGTTAATCAGTACAAGGTTCCTGAAGTGGTGAGTCACATACTTTTCTCAAGTAGAAAATACACATGAGTCATCGACGGACTAGCAAGAATTCGTTAAGGCGCTGAGATGTCTTCAATGAACGAGAATGTGAAATTGGAATGATAGACAAGAGCACGAAAATAAAAAATGCTCATCAAATTAAATCAGTTTGGCAGCTACAGAATTTATGAAAATAAAAGTTTTGCCAAAAAGAAAATAACACAACACCTTTCTTACGATTGGATGATGCGTGACGTAATGTAAACAAATGAAAAACGTTTTCATGAAGGAAATGCACGCGTTTTAAATTTAACTGGTAGTAATTCAAATAAAACCAGTAGACATCAACAATTAAGCGGCCATCATATGGGAAAAATAAATCTCGTAACTTTTGGTCGATAGGTTTATAAGCATTATAAAAATTAAAACTACTTATACTCAGATTTTCATCGTTTTATTCACAAATAACATTCAGTGTACATGTGCGATATTCTTTCATGAATGAGCTAGCTTCAGTTGAAACTTAAGAATAAATCAGTCTTTTCTTATTTTAGTATTATTATCTTTTCTCCGACGTGTATCCATTCCAACTGTCTTCACTTTCCCGCGGCTCACTCTGCACCTTATTTACGTTTCCCGACCAAGGTCTCCTGTTTGGTATTGAATATTTATAAGGATTTTTGCTATTGTTTACTGGCTCAATTAAATCCCCCCAAGCTGGTAACTTGCTATCTACTGTATTCCAAGCATTCTCCAGGTTATTATGTTGGTTTGTAACCGGTGTATGGTCACTCAGTTGCGCATGATGTGAAAGATGAGACCAGTTTGGTTCAGGAAGTCTGTCATTCGAAGGATGCGCGGAATGACTCGGAAAAGGTCCAGCCGTACCCCATGAGTTTCCAGCAGTATCTTGTACTTGGTGATCTGAGTAATGTACGTTTGGATTATCTTGATGTACGTTTGGAGACACTGTACTGCTACTGATATGATGAATTCCCGGTCGACCAGCAATTGGCTTATTACCCGTGCTCCATTGTGGACGTTTATTTCGCACTGGTTTATTCCGATTTCCAGAATCCTCAAATGTGTGTATTTCATTGGATACTGTATTCCAAGATCCGTCTGACGTTCCTTGCTGAATTTTTTGTGGACGAGGGGCATTCCAATTGGCGTAATCGGGAGATAGATTTGAGACATCTGGAGGGAGGTAACTATTTGAGGGACGTCCCGAAATGTGTGTGTTAAATGTTGACCATTCGGAGAAAGTAAGCGGTTTCTCGTCAGCGTTTCCTGACTCGTGTACATCTCCCCGTATCGGTGGGACTTTATTGGATGCTGCACTCCACGAACTTCCCTGCGTGTTGTGTTGTGCTGTAGCCCAACCGTGGTCGTTCAAGTTAGCATGCCCCGAAGAAGGGGACCAGGTTATTGTGGGAACATCACTTTGTGCCGGACGTCCAAAATGACTGGGCGTAGAAGACCAGGATGTTTCGCGAATGTCCTCTTTTGATGGACGCCCGGTTGGCCTCGGACGCTTGGAAGGACGTGAGGTAGGATACCAGGATATTTCCGGGATATGGTCACTTAACGGACGCCCTGAATGACCAGGAGGGGAAGACCAGGTTGTTTCAGGAATATGGTCGTTAGGTGGACGCCCGGGATGACTGGGAGGAGAAGACCAAGAGGTTTCGGGTCTATTGGCATTTGTCGGACGCGATAAAGGACCAGAATTAGGAGACCCAACTGGTCCGGGAATATGTTCATTTGAAGGCCAGGCTGTTCCTGGATGTTCAAGATTGGACAGGCTCCCGGAATTGCTGGGAGTGGGTGACCAGGATGTTTCAGGAATGCGATGATTTGATGGACGATTGGGATGACCATGAGTAGGACCGGTTGTCGGAAGCCCAGACTGACCAGCAGAAGGAGACCAAATCGCTCCGGAATGATGATCATTCAACGGACGCCCTGGTTGACCGGGAATAGGAGACCAGGTGATTGAAGGACGGTTACTATTCGGCGGACGTCCTGGACGACCAGATGTAGAGGACCAAGATGATTCAGGACTGTGGTCATTTGATGGACGCCCAGGGCGGCCAGATGTAGAGGACCAGGATGATTCAGGACTATGGTTATTTGGACGCCCGGGGCGGCCAGATGTAGAGGACCAGGGTGATTCAGGACTGTGGTCATTTGCTGGACTTTTGGAAGGAGCGGGAACAGGAGGACCGTATGTTCCCGGGCGATCAATATGTGATGGACGCCCGGAATGATCAAGATTAGGAGACCAGGTTATCGCGGGAAGGTTACCATTTGATGGGCGGCTGGGTGCAGGCGACCAGGATGGTTCGGGAATATGGTCATTTGATGGACGTCCAGGAGTGGGAGCAGGAGGACCATATGTCCCCAGAAGATTTGATGGACGCCCGGGATGGCCAGGAATAAGTGGCCTGAATGCTTCAGGGATATGGTCATTTTCTGGACGTCCAGGAGAGGGAGCAGGAGGACCATATACTTCCGGAATATCAATATTTGATGGACGCCCGGAATGATCAGGATTAGGAGACCAGGTTATTGTGGGAAGGTTACCATTAGTTGGGCGTCCTGGGCGGCTGGGTGCAGGCGACCAGGATGGTTTGGGAATATGGTCATTTGAAGGACGTCCAGGAGTGGGAGCAGGAGGACCATAAGTCCCCAGAAGATTTGATGGACGCCCGGGATGGCCAGGAATAAGTGGCCTGAATGCTTCAGGGATATGGTCATTTGCTGGACGACCGGGAGGACGGAAAGTGGGAGAAACAGTTCCAGAAAGATCGCTTGACGGACGCCCGGATGGATCGCTATTCGAAGACCAAGACGTACCAGGAGGGGCCACATTTGGTGGACGGCCCGAATGACCCGGAGTAGGAGACCAGGGTTGATGACCAGAGTAGGATGTTTCAGGAAGGTTATTGTTTGGCGGACGTCCTAAATGCCCTGGAATAGGGAACCCTGTGTTTCCCAGGGCATTACTATTTGACGGAAGGCTGGACCCACCGGGGATTTGAGAGGAGGTTATTGAAGATATATCACCATTTGCTGTAAGTGTTGGATTATGTTCATCAGATGTGCTCCATGGGGGTTCCTTACTATTCTGTGGCGGCTTTTGTGGATGGTACATACTTATACTGTTTAAGTGGCTGTTTCCATGATAGTTGTGTTGTCCATTTTGATACATGCTATTGCCGATTGTATTACTGAACTCGTCCATCAGTTGATGATGATGTCCCCCAGTTTGCTGGTACATGCTGTTTGAGTGGGAGCTTTCGGGACCAAAGTGATTCACTATAGATCCACTAGGTGGGTAAGGATGGAAGCCCTGACTTCCCCATGATTGCTGAGATAACACATTCCATTCGTCTTCTTTGTCGACTGGTTTTTTCATTACGTCGTACATTCCAGATTGGTTCATTCCCGAAGCAGTCAGACTGCTTGATATATTTTGAACGCTAACTTCTTCGAAAATGTTAGTATATGCTTCCACTTTGAGAGAGAATCCTCGTGGTCTTCGGTGCTCCTGGGCTGCAGAAAAAGTTATTGTCACGACGGCCATATGACTCTCAGTAACTATCGCTGGGGCGTAGTTGCTGTTTTCACAATACCTGCAAAAAAGAAGTTTGTAATTACCAGTCTCATATGCTCTCTAGGATCAATTCATTTCTAGTATGCAGTAGAAATATCGAATATGTTTGTTCCCCTGGATCCCTTGAAGAATATAGAGGAACATATATTTGTAGTCGTAGTATTTTTGTTTGTGGGATGCGTCGACGGCTATGGCTATTTTGTATATCTTCAGTTTGAAGATGAAACCCATTTGGACAACACAACAATCATGCCCTGGGCGGGACTCGAACCCGCGACCATTGGGTTAGGCGGCGAGCGTGCTACCTACTAGGCTAACCCGGTCGGCATTTGAACATGGCTTAGTCAAACATTCTATTGACGGTTATCGACAATTTTTTCAGGAGAAAGATTCCAAAAACCTCAATCCATTTGGAATAAATTTTCTTAAACATAGAATCACTGCGGATTTAACAGTATGAGCGATTTTTAAATTAATGTCATGCACAATCTTTCATGATAATAATATATTGGGGAGGGGTCATTAAAAATTATAATGTGATAACAAATTGGGTGAATCGAAAATAGATTTTAACGGACGTGTTTTAATGGTAATAAAAACATATTAATCGATGCAGATACGGCATGACGTTTAAAACTAATAACTGGCTATTTAAATGGCGTGATATTTAATCCACTCTACATCAATCCCACCCCTCTGGTTCAGTGTCTCCGACTTTCCTTGATGATCAGAAAGAAAGAGAGTTTTTCCATTTATGGATGTCTATGGAAATTCCAAACGCCAGGTGTTTTTGCTATTAACGTTCTTATAACAAGGGACTTCTGTCTACTGGGCAATTTATTTGTTTATACCCGAATGACATTTCAGGGAAAGGCTATAAAAACCTCTTTACTATACTATACAACGCAGCATAAAACAAGATAAAATCTGTTATCAGTCACGCTGAGATTTAAAGGGTGGTTTTCTTGTAGCTGAAGTTTAAACTGGAGTATCTATAATCTTTAGTCCGATAGTAAGTGATTTAGCTCTGAAATAAACCGTAAATGAATGGGAATCAACCTTATAATTTTAGGAAATAGTTTAAAGCGTGACTTCGTGGAACTGCTTCATGATTAAATGAGACACAAACTTTGAAATTCCACATAAAATTTATATGGAATTTCAAAGTTTGTGTCTCATTTAATCTTATAATTTTATATGAATTTGCTCTCTACGATTTTTTTGCTAATCTACAACATCTTAGATAAAAAGCTTATAAAATAATTTATTTTTATTTAAACTTTAAGTTTGTATTATAAATAGATATATACACTCAATTACTTTTTAGCTGTCTTGATATTGAATTTTGCATGCTCATATGTCTCTTTTGCCATCTCGGAGGGGAGGGTAAAATAGACATGGGAAACGGTGGAGTCAGATGTAAAAGCTGGTGTGGAACTCGATAAATCAGTTAGATTCGCCGACGCCCAAGCCCTTGTTAGCAATTCACCTCAAGGACTGCAGATCTTGTTGAGCGCTTTACAGGTCTAATATGAGAGGTTTGGGATGAAAATTAACTCTAAGAAAATGAAAGTAATGAGATTATCGAGAAATAAGAAGGCTAGGCTGAATATCACACGATAGGGGCGTAAATTGGAACAGGTAGAAAAATGTACATATTTGGAAAGCATCATAGAGGAAAACGGACGTAGTGGACAGAATATTAGACGAATAATTACATTAGAAAAAGAGGCCTTCGCGAAAAGGAAGGAGTTGATGAGAAGGACATTAAGCAAAGAATTGAAGAAGAGATAAGTGAAAACCCTTGTATGGAGGGTAGCATTATATTGATCCGAAACCTGGTCAATGAGGAAGGATTATGGGATTAAATTGGAGGCTTTTGAGAAGGTTTGGTGACGGATGGAGAAGGTGAAGCGGACAGAGAAGAACGAATGAATTCGTGATAAGCATGCTAGGGGAGGAGAGGCGATATCACCGTGAAATCCGACGAAGGTAGGATAGATGAATGGAAGGATTGTTGAAGGTTGTGGTACAGGGTAGAATGTTGGATAAGCGAGGTAGAGACAGGAAGAGGATAAGGATTTTGTATAGAATGATGGGTTGTGGGAGTATTCAGATTTGAAGAGGGATTAAGTTAAGATGTTGCAAGAAAATATAACCTGAGACTCATCAAAATCCTACATTAACCGGTAGATTACTCTTCATCATCATACACATATGTTAAATGAGTTGAGACTTGAAATTTAAAATTCCCCCAAGAAGGTTTATAATAGATAATTATGAGAAAACAGCATCAAAAATGTTATGGGTCATTTCAGATTTTCATTCAAATATGGAAAATGAGTGTTAATTACGACGTTTCCGTATGTTCGCCTCAAATTCATTACCAAATACATATAATATCTACATTTTTAATAATTTAATTAAACTTTGTCATAATAAGGGTGGGAATTGGAGGGAAGAGTCAGTTTTGGGACCTCTACTTGAATCAGACTGAGCGAGGCAGCGTAATAAGATAATTGAGTAAGCAGGGGAATGTGACAGAATAGCTCGTTATTCCTCTTGCTTCTACAGACAAGAGATGAGAAGAGGAAGAGTGGCGCCCGGAATGTATATGAAAGAATGCGATTAAGATGATTAGATCCGTGGTTAGAGATATAACTTTACTGAGCCATTCAATTACCTATATTTCGTATCAGTGTTGGATGCATGGGATGAACATGAAATGAAAATACCGTCAGGAGATTTTCATAAAAGTAGTGCGATTTGCTGAATTATAGGACACCCATTACAATAGGAATAACTATTCGTGCGCTTGGTTAGTATTTTTGATGATAATCTGATTACATTATGTACAGTAGTTGCCACAGTAGAAGAATTATACCGATAGAAAAAATATTTTAGAAAATGATGGAATTGATATTTGGATCTCTCAATGGGTCCTCTGGAATCCACCTTAAAAGATAAAGGAAGGGTAGACGAAGTTTTTAATGTGGAAAATTTGTTTTAGTTCCGTTTTGTGGCTCATAGTGCTTCTTTTGGAGTTTTGGCGTGTTTGTTTTTGGAGATTTCTGTGGTGCAGACACAGAGAAGGGTGGAAAATTTAAACTTGGCATTAAAAAACCAATAAAGGACTATTTTAGAATATGAGTAAACTGATTGGGATTATTGGAGGAAATCAATTTCTGGAACTTCCTCTCACTTCATGACCTCATCGCCCCCTCCACTTAAAAGAGAAGTCTATAGTAGTGCCAGCTCCTAGACCTTCGTTACATCCTCTCCCTCCCTTGTGCTAAACTTCTAAACTCTTCTTAATTATCATCCTACACTGTTGGCGCAAGTGTCTATCTCCCAACGTATAATTACTTAATTAATCCTCTCTTCATGTCTCGTGTTTGGTCTTAAGGCAAGAAGGGTGGGGAACGCATTCACGCCCAGTATGCGGAAGACAAGGCGGCGCAGTGTGTGACAGGCTTGAACTAATGATCAGGAAGTGGCCTGTGCCAAAATGTTTAATTTCTCTGGAGCAAGCTTAATTCCCTAATTTCCTCGCCTGAAGGTCAGGATTCATCACCGAGGAAAAAAAACTCGCAATATTTCAATATGTTTTCGAGCGGAATGAAGTTAATTAGCGATCCACCTCATTACATTCACGGTTGTATCCACATCTTTTTATAGTTTTTATGATTTTTATCATAATTTTCTCTCCCAATGTCCTTAGAGCTGGCTAGAGAGGAACCTCTTGCTGTTCTGACAAGGGTAAATGTGTGCCAGCGCTATCGATACTAATCTATACATTCTAATTGTCTCTATACCGCTCAATAGATGAATTGATGCCATTGCAACCCCATAAAAAATAATAGAGTAAAACACCTTTTTCCCACTCTAGGTTTTCGAGATTTTATCACTTGAAGGATTGAATTCTGAGAGAATATCAAAGGTCATCATTTATATTCGAATAATGACCCCTACTCAAGCTTGTGTGAAACTTATATTTCGTTTAGTCTATAGCGAATTCTTCTCTCCCCGATAAAACCAACTCTTCTCAAGGTTAATGAATTTGGTTGATAATATATATATATATATAAACTATATATATATAGTTTAAATCTCTCCTTACTATTATTCAATCGCAATTGGAATCCCCAGGTCAAATTAAAATCTATATCTATAAAATGTGGCCCAATCAGCGGGCTAACTTGTTCGACTCCACCATATATTTATTCATCGGCATTTTTATTACATATATTTTTTTAGAAGATCACTATATTTAAGCTAGTTAGCAATTGGTTCCTCTTGAAGCACACCAGTGATTAGAAAAGAAAATTAGATTATAAAAAACAGGTTGCCTGGGTAGAGAAAAGAAAATAATCGGCAACGAAGGCTGTAGTAATGGGTGAATGTAAAGTCCAAGGAAGAAATAGTTGATTAAAAATTCGACATATCGTAGAGAAGCAATGATCAGGTTTCCATCACTTTTCCAAGATGCATATGATGTGGCAGAAGAGACAAATAATATGAAAGACATACAGGATAAAGTGTAATTTCTTTTCGTATCTAATGATGTCCAGTAAATTTGATAAAATTCTCCTTAAATTGTTGGAATAACAAATGGCCTGTGTTTAAATGTGTTAAAAAAACTCACATTAGTCTGCTGAAATTATTTTTTGCGTTTTAATAAAATAGTTCAAGATTTGTCGTTCTCAAACGGAAAGTTCCTATCATCATTTCAGTTAAATTGATCGCATGTTATAATTGGAAGATTACGATAATACAAGATGGATTGCATAAGGAATACGTAAAGGGATCCATGAATTGCAAAGACCACTGAGTCGGGACAATTTGGAACTTGACATCATCTGCTATCATGGCACCTATGTGAAAGAAGTGTCACAGCGGGTCAGAAAAGAGGATGGTAATAACACCCTTCGCGCCGGCTCCTTATCCGTCTTGGAAGGCAATAGGGGAGAATTCGATCTGCACGGGGGGTTGATACGTACTCTCGCACCAGGAACAGCCTCCCGCGGAGTACGCTGTAGACGCGCACGGCGTCCCCGGATCCAGGGGTGGCGTCGGCGCATCTGGACCCCGGAGGCAGGCGGAGGTCGGACACTTGGACGAGGATGCGCGTGTCTCGAACCCGCGACTTTTTCGGCCCCACGGCGAACACGAGGAAGCAGGAGAAGGGAGGCGGGTTACCCCCTGGGGTCGAAGGTTGTCCGTCCCCTCCGGGTGACAGGCCCGGAAGCAGATTCGGAATTTCCTCGGGCGTCCAGGGAGCATCACCATCGCCTGAAGAAAAACAGCGGTGAATTTAAGTGTGGGAAAGGGTGAAGCACTAAAACATTCCAGTTCCCCAAGGGATTTCCAGCATCCTAATTCGTCCAGTGGCTTTCTGAGCGCTGCGATTCTATACACGTTCACAAAAGTGAATTTTAAGTGTGGCGTTTAATCTGTAGTTACCCCCGTCATCATCATAATTTAGTATCATGATGTTCTCTTTGGCGTGAAAAAATTACTTTTTATAGGTTATTAAACCCAACAAATAATGTAATTTTTATGAAGTATACGAAAGAAATAAACGTAAACTAGCACTTTCTATTATAAACTTATGCCTGTGCAAGTGCCTAATTGTACAGGAAAGAATCTTCAGTTTGTGAAGATTATCACCTTTCGCAATTAGTTATTCTTCCACATAAATTAATTTTAACAACCAAATCAACACATTGCTTTGGGGTCGAATCTTTCAGTAGCACTTTGTGAACGAAATGAAAATCTTCAAACGTCAGCAAAGTAAAGAAAGCGCGCTTTAAGAATCTACCGTGCTTCGTGAGGAAGAATGGTAAGTCAGTAACGTGTTACGAAAGAATTAAGAAACATTGATTGCGTAGTCATACAACCTTTAGGCTTTTTCATCCGTAATAATCAATAGATATGTCTATCTTAAAATTAATATTCCACAATCCGGTTTATGTTGGCGGTGGGGTGAATTTGGTATAATTTCACTTCACTTATACAAAGAGGAAAAATTCATAACTGGCCAGTAAATGCTGTGGGTTAAGCTTCGTTTCGAAGCAGTATCCCAACTATTCTGGCGAAACACGGTCTACTACATGCACCCTGTCTCCCTCATTTCAGGACTTCCTGAACACTTTTCATTGATCACAAATGAGATTTAATATTTCATGCGCCTCCCGAAAATACTGTTGTAGGAAAACAGGAAAATAGTTAGTTATAAGGGAGGACGACTTATGATGGAGGATTTTTTTAAAAGGCGTAAGCAAACATGACCTGTCCGTTGCAGATATTCCATTCGCCGATAGTAAAAATTAAAATCCTCACTCGACTCGGTCGATTTAAAATAATTTGTTTCAATGTAAAGTTATCAAGCAGCGGCAAACTATTGTACACTGGGTCACGAGAATCGAATTTCGTGACAGATAAATGCAAAATTTTTAGTTTGCATCTTTTTCTTTTCTAACTATTCGACGTGTCCTATGACGTAAATCCTAGCGCCTCCGGGGAGTCGCATCGCACGGTTGAGAGCCATCTCACTAACACTGTGTTCGTCATATTTGTGCGCGAACTTAGCAAAACTTAGCCCCGATCCTCGGTGGACCTGAACCACGGGCTTGGTCAGTTCGCGAAGGGGTTTACGCAGCGAAGCGAAAAAAGAAATCGTCGAGATGATATCCCAGGGGCACAAGCGAGTCCCACCCGTCGGAAACAGCTGCCTCCGGGGTCGAACGGTGCCGCCGTATGAAAAGTTGAACCTCAGGGAGGCGCCGTTGATCTCCGGTTCGTGGAATACGGTCGAGCAGGCCTTGCGAAGGTCGTCCTCGTTGGCCGCGGAGGGCCAGTACAGAGCGCAGAGAGCCAGGAGGAGGCTCGGAAGGTGGGAAGGTGAACGCCTCATGTCGCCGTCTGAACCCCAGACACTCCGCCACCAATAAACTCTTCCAGCCCGCCTGCATATCCGCGTAATCTCCTCCGCTCCACAGTTTTCACTTTTCACTTAAATTGGGACGGACTGCGACACATAGGTGGGGATCCCTCATCTAAATGACTGTGTGTGTGTGTGTCACCGCATATCGTGAAACCATGTCCTAGCCACGCGGGTAGCTGGCTCAAATTCCACGGGCGAGGAGACCACCGTAAATAATGGAAGGCCGTTTCATTTTATTTTTTTTGAAGACTAAGATTTTAGCCCGTAGTGTCAGGAGAGGTTTCTTTCGAGTTTTCGTAGCCTCGTTGTCGCCTCATGTGCGAGTCGAGGGAGAGGGAAAGATTCCCGAAGATGTCGGATCGTATTGGGGCCAAAGTTTCCTACTTGAGGGCAGTCTCGAGCTAAATTAGATTACCTATAATCGTCCTGCATACTAGTATTTTATGTCAAATGTTTACCTTCCGAAATTTTATTCTGGTTATACATCCATGATAAAAAATCGACAGAAAATGAAAATACTAATCCACCACGATAGAATAATAGTTAATCATGCAGTGATAGCTTCAAATATTCTTTCTTTCTTCGCATGATTCGCAATCACAGCGAAATCAGTCTAAATCACCAAAATGTTTACAACCGAAATAGTTCAATCTTATCGTTGGATACTCCCACTACTTAATTTTGTACTGACGTATTGACAACCCTCGCCATACGCCTTGCTGCGCCGGATATGGCGTAGAGAGAGATAAATGTTCTTCTGCCATTCCTTTCCACTTTTTATTGCGAAACACGAAGAAACTCTTCCGCAAATCACTAAATTTCAACTCAAACTTGGTCACACATATCCTATACCCTACCCATAGTCAATACCTCCCTTACCAAAAATATCACGGAAGTGTGTAATATCACCTGCTTTATCTACCAACAAAATTACTTCGGCAAAGGTCACTAATGGAATACTAAACATTATCTCATCATAACATACAACATCGGCTTATAAACTTGATTTTGATCAAATATAATTTCTAAAAATATAATTAGCATTATCATTAAAATAATATAAATTAACCTGAATATACTCCTATGTGAGAAATGTAGTATATGTTACATCTTTATTTTATTTTTATACACATACATATTTATAGCATTAAAAAAATTAATAATTAACCTGAATATACCCCCTACAGAGGGAATTACAAACTAATATTACTCTTTAGTCCTATATGGTCAATTTTTTTTTTCAACCTTAAGGGCTTCATTGAAAATTATCCAATTTTTGATCAAACCTATACTGGTATTTTTAAGACCTAGATGTATTTCAATTTTGACGAAACGAAGTTGTTTTCGAAAAGATCATGGTGATGTTATGATGGTAAAATGAGTAAATGTTGAATTAAAAATTAATTGAAGAGATGTTGTCTTTCAATTTTCATCTCATCCCTCTTTATTTCGCTGAAAATGAAGAGACGTTGGTTCTTGGGAACCCATCACTTTCGCCTAATACCCCCAACCTCGAAAATTTGAATCATCTCTCGAGTTAGGAATCCTTTCTGAAGGGATTTACCGAAGCGTTAAAGTACTAAGTGAATGACTTTTTTCACATTCACTTTATGCTGTAGCACATTCCTTGTTGAAGTTACACGAGTTTCATGAGTGAAAAGAATGACCCACTAACGATTTATTTGTGAACACAATAATCCCTCTTCCATACTTTCAATTGTACTTTTGCAAATCTAAAAACAGACGAGAGCAAGCCCAACTGTAGGAAAAAAGTTAACAAAATTAAAATTTACGATAAGGAATTTTCTTAAGTTTCTTCTGCAAGAAGAAAGCACTTCTCAGATGAAATTTTAAAATCTAGATTAATGATTATCTTTGTTATACTTTCTTTTATATTTCTGTGTGGACCACTCTTAATGAGCGATAGATAAATGAGATCGATTGATTATTAATTTATTCCATTTAACTTTCAGTTATATAGCATTATAATGTTTTTCATATTTTGATAGGATTACCTTCAAATGCTATGGTGTCCACTGTAATTGGTCTCTCAGTGCTGTTTGTGGGCGATTGTATGATAAATAAAAAGATGTTATCAAACCTTTCGGATCAGTAAATTTTAATGATAAAAATAAATAAGATTTATAATATTTGTTTTAAATCAATATTTCCAGTTTGACTGATATCATTTTGAATGCCTCCGCCTTCAGAAAAATGCTAACTTTTGTTTATGTTAATCTCAATAATTTTCAATGGCATTCTCACATTAAACTAAACCATACATGCACATTACATTAAAACGGATTAGCTTCCCTGGAGATGGTCTAATGAAAAATATAATCCCCTCTATTTTAGGATATATGTGAGAGTGTGAAGTAACGCTTTTCTTTAGTGAAAAGTTACTCAGCATCCGCCTATTACTGTGTGCATAAATCCAGCAGCTCACAATATTGATTTTTCTGAGAGACACTTTTAAATGTGAAATCGTGTGACATAAGTCGAAACGTTTAAGTATAAAGTTTTATTAGGTGTCATCGCAATATTATTAATAATTGACTGTTTAATTGAAATTGGGCAATTAATTCTTCCGCAGTAATTATTGCCCTAATTTAACACGTTTGACCATGTCACGTGGGAAACCCGGCGTTTGTTGACAGTGAGGGAGAATGTATTAATAAGATGGAGGGTATCGAGCGTAACACCTATGCGTCCATCTTGCCTTCGGCTCATACATATGTTACGATGTCACCGTTCGTTTTTCTGTCTCGCAGCGACGTCTCGAGAATAACGATGTACCATTAGCCTGAAAAGCATTTCCTGCTTCCCATTCCTCCAATCTTCTTACTTGCCCTCCCATACCCCTCCGATCTCCCCCATCCCCATTCTGCGTCCCATTCAGCAGTTGCTTAATCCCACATCGGCTACTGAGAGAGTTTTGACGAACAACTTTCCTCCCTCGGGAAGGACGGCTCTCAGACAGACTAATGGGTCGTTTACAATTTAGAACGGCATTGTCCAATCATCGGGATCGAGACGAGTGCCTGTCTTTTCTTAATCTTCAAATTTTTTTTCGTGATGAGAAACGCGATAGGAACCCACCCCTTCACCTGAAGTAGGTAAACCAAGGATATCCGTTGAAAACCGGAGGTTCACCGGCCGGAAAGTAACGTCCGAGTTCCTTACGCAAAATTAAAATATCCCGATCCAGAATTGAATTAAAACATTCAGTTTCTACAAATGCTTGACTATGTATTAGTTAGAGGTTGTGGTAGCCCAGTGAGTAGGGTGCTTGGCTACTGACCGGGGGACCCGGGTTCGAGACCGGGTGACGACCC
>WURS02000013.1:10069587-10088127 GCA_011762765.2 Rhinocypha anisoptera | reverse complement strand
TTAAAGTTAGATGTTACGCGGCCAACCTAAGCTAAAACTCATCAAAAACCTACCTTAACCGGTAGATTACCCTTCATAATCATACATTTTTTACCGTTGCCTTGTTTCCTCTCAGCACCTCGGGTCTAAATTCAGAATAAATTCCTAATAAACCTTCGTTAAATTTCTTGGAACTCTTAAGTGTCAGTACCTGACTGTCCATACCGGTGTCCCGGGCTTTGGATTTTTTCTTCTTCTCTATTTTTAATTTAATTTATATATTAATCTTAGCCGGTCGTGTTAGGCCAGTGAGTAGGGCGCTCGCAGTATATTGCAAATGTCGCGGGTTCGAACCCTGCCCAGGGCATGGATGTTGTATTTGTCCCACACTAATTTTGCTAAATGGTTGGCGTCAGCAAGGGCTTGCAGCCGTAAATATATGTCAGAACCACTTAACAAAGCGACATAAAATTAAACTGGGAAAAGCTTAGGACAAAATAATTATTAATTCAATTTTAACTAGTTTTTTTAAGGAAAATCTCTTTCTTCTTAATTTAATCGACGCGGCTGCAGGTACCCTGGTGGCTAAAGGTGAAATAACGAAAGAAAAACGATCTAATAAAATGAAAATTAACACTTTAAAATATGTATGATGTTAGGACATTATAATTAAAATGTTTAACAGAAAAAATTAAAAACAAGTATGTTAAAATACTGCAACTAATTTAGCCATCAGGGCATGTAAACATGTTATGTGCGATCAAAATTAATTAATTATAGTCTATATCTATTTGTTTGTCTATTGCCCCTTACTGTAACTAGTTAGTCTCCAGTCACCCCAGTCTCTGGACAACAAGCCGACCGGGTTAGTCTGGTGGGTAGCGTGCTAGCTGGCCAAGCCAAAGGTCGCAGGTTCGAGTCCCGTCCTGGGAATGGGTGTTGTGTTTGAAGACTTGTACTAACAAGATTTACGTTTCGCTGAATGTTCAGCGAAACGTAAATCTTGTTTTTTCCGTCTGGGATTCCCGTGCTCGTATTCCTCCTAGACTATCCAGACTATCGGTTACACCGCGCCGCCCTTTGAATGGACGAAGCGTCTCTTGTGCAAATAAATTTCTCAGAAAGAGGTTCTCTTCTTCGAATTATGTGAATATGTAATTATTGCTTTCCTGAAAAATTAACACGTGATAGTCACATCTGATTCCACTATCTCACATACGCGTTTAGCTTTCGAAATCCGATATTCAGCATTTTCGTCGCTTAGAGTAATACGTTAAACCAATGTCATATTTTTTTTAAAACTACATATGGGAGTAGGAATAGGTCAATTCCTTTCCCCATGCCTCCTATGGTTTTCCAGGAAGATCTGGTATCCACAAATTCACCCATCTTGGGTTCAACCAGTAGTCTCCAGAGGTTCCAGGACTTGAACCTGGACCCCCTGTTCAGAAGTGCTCTTTTCCGGGCTGAGATGCACATTTATAATGTATATAGCCATTAATTACATTTATCAAATTATCTAAGATCGATTAGGTAAATCAAGTAAACTAAACGTATCAGTCTGGGAAGTGAGCTGAGCTATCCCACTAGAGAAGCCAGTCTGAGATATCAGACCGGGCTGAGTGGTAGATGGAATGGACTGGGGATAGTGATATAGTGTGCTTCTTTTCATGTTTATATTTTGAACTTTTCAAAAGAACACTCCTATCTAACTTCACAGACTACATTAATTCCTTCAACAGGGTGAAGTCTTTTCTCATGCTTCCATCTCCTTCATATCATTTTTGCCATCTAGCATCTAAAATTGTCAGCAACAGCCCTTGCTAGTGCTGACAAAACATAGACAATAGAGTGTAAACCTCCAACAACTGGATAGTGCTCCTAAAAAATATATCACCAAATGTGCAATAAATCCTAGATTATAAAGAAACTGGATACTAGTGATTGTGTATGTAAACATTCCTGTGATATTCATGCTGTACTACATGAAATCAATATGAATTATGAAAGTCGATGGGTTCTATCCATACTGGTTAACCCATTAGGCCTTGCTAGTTCATTACTCAAATTTCAGATCAGGCTAAGTTCAGACATCTGCAATAGCTTTGTTAACGTAGTAATTATAATCAAATTTCCTCCACCGCTCACTTCTCATTTCCTCAATTTCAGACTCTTTAGTGCCTGTGTCTATAATATCCTGGAATACTTTCCCCATATCCAGGAAAATTTCCCATCTCACATGATGACCCAGAAAAACCCTAATCCAAGGCGATACCAGGGCTTTTCTTACAAATACCAACATTTCAAAGATACCATTTATGATGGTTCACGACCCTTGGGCGAGTTTGACGAATGCATTCCGTCTGCCAAGATTTGAGAAATTTTTTTCCGATTCACCCTCATCATTTCCCTTAGTTGTCTCCGATATTTTGATAGAATTTTGGTTATAAATGAAAGTATTTACGTACTGTTTGGTATCAAATTAATCAGAAATTATCAAGGAAAATAAATATGGAATTTATTTTTGGATATATTCCTGCATGAAATATATTGACTATATTCTATTGTATCTCCACTACCCCCTTTGGAGGGAAATTGGGTATGTAGTTAATAAGAGTCATCCCAGGTCCACTACCTAATAAACCTTTGTCGGCAATAGAAGGGAAGAGTAACACAGCTACTTTTCTCCTGTACACAGCCATCACGAAAGAACAAGGCTGCCACAGCTGAGGGGTTAATTTTAAACTTTTCAGACCTCAGAATCGCTCTTATATTCCACATACCTATTCTATTAATTGCACTGGCTGGGTTTGAGAGTATTGTACTTGCCAGTTAACCCAAAATTCATGGTTTGAAGTCCCTCCAAGGGCATGGGTGTTGTGTTTGTCCTAAATGGTTTTTTTTATAAGATTTGAATTGGTGCTAAATGATCTTAGCCATCAATACACCCTGTAGATACCAATGCTGTTAGTACTACTCTATTCATTCCAATCTTCTCCATTGTATTCTTTGTATTTATAGTGTCACTAGGATATCATGAGATGGAGACAGCAGAAATCTTGCCTCGCCCACTGACAGGTATGACACCCATACCCCTTGGGATGGGCCCCATGGTTGTCAGGATTCAATTACACTATGTATTAAGTTTATCATTGTGTTTTTGGGGGTAAAATAATTGTGGTGGTTTATTATTGCCTACCTCAGTAATATTTTTTACTTGACACTAGCACATTAAGGCCATCCCTCTGGGGTTTAGATGCCTTTGCAGTAATGCCACTGAGTAGCAGATGGAGCTCTAGAGGACATTGGAGCATACAAATCCTTCCACCTTGTCAAGCAAGTTAATGGTTGATGATGATGACAAAGGATAATCTACCAGAGCGATGGTTTTTTAAATAACTGTTATATTTCCACAAAAGATAAAAAATTACAAAACACGACCAGTTTCGGTAATGATCGCCATCATCTGGTCTGGATGATGTCGATCATAGCCGAAACCGGTTGTGTTTTGTTATTTTTTTCTTTTGTGGAAATATAACAGTTATTTAAAAAACCATCACTCTTTCATGGAATTCCACCAAGTGACAGCCTCCACAGTGAACTTTGATAATCTACCAGTTAAACTAGGTTTTTGATTAGTCTCAGGTTCTATTTTCCTGCTGCCTCTTAACTTGATCCCTCTTCAAATCTCCATACTTCCCATCACCTATCATTCTATCCAAAATCTCCATCATACCTTGCTTACCCAATATTCTACCCACTTTCACAGCCCTCAACAACCCATGGCTCCTGAGTACCCATTCCATCCAGATTTCCTGCCTTTTTTGGATCTCTCATAGCAATCGCCTCTCCTCCACAACCATTCTTAGTACTTCTTCATTAGTTTTCCTCTCGATCTACTTCACCTTCTCCATCCTTTGCCAAACCCACATCTCAAAAGCCTAATGCTCATCATCCTTTCTCATTAACCAGGTTTCGGGTCCATATAATGCTATACTCCATATGTGGGTTTTCACTAATCTTTTCTTCAAGTCTTTATTTAGGGTTCCTCTCATCAACAACTTCATTTTTCCAAAGGCCTCTTTTGCTAATGCTATTCTTAATCTAACATCCTGGCCTCTACGTCCTAATCCCTCTATGATGCTTCCCAAATAAGTAAACGTTTCTGCCTGTTCCAATTTATACCCTTGTAGCATGATATTTAGCCTGGCTTTCTTACTTCTCGAAAATCTCATTACTTTTGTTTTCTTACTGTTAATTTTCATACCTAACCTCTCACACTGGTCCTGTAAAGTCAGGGTCAACAGGGTCAGCAGTCCTTTGGGTTAATTACTGACCAACTACTAACCATCTCCTCCAAGTACAAGTTAAAAAGCATGGGTGACAGCAGACACCTCTGGCTTACTCCCCTGCCCATCCAAACATTACATTTACCACCCTTTCTTTCATGGCCTGAACCATATAAAGGCTTCTAATGAGACACCTATCCTTCCAATCTACTCCAATTTTTACAGTACTTTCGTTAGTTTAAGGAACTGTAAAGTACATTATCCTGGAAATAAGGAAGAGGTTCATTAATGGCTTGATATGCACGTGCGTAAGCACTTGGTCATCAGAGGATATGCCCATACAAAGCTGCACCCTCCATCTATCATCTCCCCTTACCACTTACTTTCCCTCACTTCCTACTGGATGCTGAATTGCATTCCTTTCAAGGCACTGGTATCTTCCCACCCTTACTGCAACAATTAACTAAGTATGTCCCTCCTCACTTCCCTCCTTTCCCCCCTGCTAACAGCGTGTGAGACAAATGTGTAGAAATGTGGCAGTCTTTTGGGTAATGAGAGTAGGCATGAACGTAACGGGTATTGGAATAAAGTATTCATTTGGTCCACCGAGTGTGACTTTCAATAATGACATCCTTCCCTCCGCATTCCCTGGATGTGTTTCCTAATGGACTACACTTTAGGAGTTTACATATGAATCATAATTAGTGCATAAGTGAGACATGAACATTGTCATCCTAAGAGATAAAAGGATTGGAAGCAATAGAAACATGGTGCTACAGAATAATATTGAATGGGCAGCCAAGTAACCAATGAAAAATTACCCCCAAAGATCCAGCAAAAAGAGGAGTTTATAGGAACTACAATTACAAAAAAAGAGGGAACTAATAGAAAATGTAGTGAAGCATCTCACCATTTAGTGAAGAATGTATTGTTAGAAGCCTAAGAAGAAGGATTTGATTGAAATTAATTTTTATTTCACCTACATAAATGTTAAATTTTAATTTTTAAAATGTCAGGCCTTAAATTTTACAACAAGTATAAGTGGCTTACCTGAAACCTTTATATTAAGATCAAAAAAACATCATTCTGCATCAATCCATTAGTATAACTAGCTATATTAGTTTCTTGGGAGAAGCTTTCCCAGCCAGGGATACCAATACTTCCAGCAATATGGGAAACTTGTCCAAGTATGGACTTTGTAAATAGTGAGAAAATCAGTTCATTATGCTGTTAATGTTTTCATAAAATACTTTGGAAAATCAATAAATGGACAAGTTTAATTTTATGATAACTACTTATTCATTATTTCTTATGATCTTTCAATCTGTATAGTAAACTTTATACCTAATTTAATTCTTATTATAATGGCTAGTGTTTGTCAGATAATTAATTAAAAGTCACAGGGATAAAGATACCAAAAAAGTTGGGAACTCATTCCTTGATTGTTATATTTTTATTAGTTAATTTCAGACACAAAAATGAATTATTGTTCATTACATCAAGTAGGTTTCTGATGAGACACCTATCCTTCCAATCTACTCCAATATTCTACTTGAGTTTATTTATTTATTTGTTGCCTGTGAAATTTAGAAGTGATGTGGTACTGGTCTTTGTGCTAAAATAAATAAAGGCTATGTAATAATAAAAAATATTCCAACTGTCACAAATTATCCTATCTACACTCAAATGAACCTATATTTAATATATTTAATGAATAAATTATCTAGATTCTTATTATTATGAAACTTCTTCAATATTCAATTTGTGGATGAAGGAATGCATTCATAATTTCTTTTTTCTGTCATAAAATGTGTGGGTTGCCATCGCCATATTTTTATTAATGTTAGTAATTCTAGCTTCGACATTTTACATTTGTTACATTTATCTTGGTAGTCTTACCATGCAAATACTGGTTCACACTATTGTAGACTATGCATTGGTCTAGTAATCAAATGTTAAAGTGTTCCTAATCTCCTATATGGTTAACTAAATTATTACTGGGCAGGATTAAATGTTTTCACTCTCTCGCCTTCCATTGATTGCAACATAAAATTCATATGAAACTCATGACTTTTTATAAAAGCCATGAGTTTTATATGAAAGAATGTACGATTGCTCATTTCTATTTTCCCACCTATCTCTGGATCAACTTCGATTATCGAAGTGTCATTTGGTCGAAACGGTTGATGGTCGAAATTTGACCAACTTTGTGAGTTCTCGAAGGGGTGTGTGAGATTGTCCGGTAAGCATAAGTTTGAGTCATATTCTCCTCCCTATTTGTAATAGGATTACTATTTAGTTGATTCTCTGTTAGGATAAACGTTTTTACTCGCTAATAGTCTCATTTACGCAAATGGTGAATAGGTTCACAAAAATAAAACAAACATGACGGATTCAAAATATTTCACCACTACCAAGAAAGGAGAGATCTTTGAGTTGAAGTCCGAATTGAACAATGACAAAAAAGAAAAGAAGAGGGAGGCAGTCAAAAAGGTAAGGAATTCGCTATTTTTAATATTCGTGATGATTTATTGAATATCCTAAGACATTTTATGTTTGCAGGTCATTGCCTCTATGACTGTTGGAAAGGACGTTTCGGCTCTCTTCCCCGATGTCGTTAACTGTATGCAAACCGATAACTTGGAGTTAAAAAAACTTGTGTACTTGTATTTAATGAACTATGCCAAAAGTCAACCGGATATGGCCATCATGGCTGTAAATACTTTCGTGAAGGTATGTAGGGTAAATCAATGGAGTTTATAGCTATATATTCAATCGTGGCATGATAATTCTTCCAGAATTCTTTCTCTTTGTTACATTGCGATTAATTAAAATACATCGCATAAGGTACTTAATATTTCGCAGGAACAGAAAACTCGCCTTTTTACTAAGTTTTCATTCGAAGTGGAGCACTTACTGCCACTGAACTCATTAGTTAGGATTGATAGCATGTATTTATAGTATTCTTAATACAAGTTGTGGTTGCAATAAGTAATTTCACATTTATGGAATTGAACTCTGATAGAATGCTTCCACAAATAATAGCTAACGTCTGTTAACTAACAATTCACCTGTTAAGATCCTTCTTTCTTGTGATTTTTTAAAAATGATTGTATAGAATGGTTTCCATTTGCTACTCTTTAGTCACGGTGGTTGGGATAATTCAATTATTAATTTACAGTTCTCCTGTTGCACTAATTTGTTTAATTTTCCGAAGATGATATAAAATCATAAATTAATATTATAAAAATATTTACTATTAATTTCTGTGGCTCTCATTGTTCGGAAGTAAGAAAATAATCATTTGATTGACTGACTCATGCAATTTAGTAGATCCTGTTACACAACTAGTTTTGTATGTCACTGTATCACTCTATTTGTGGGTCTAAGTAACAGTAAAGTCATAGCTTCTGCAAAAAAACCCATCTTATGATGGTAAAAGTCATAAACCTTATTATAACAATAATCAGATAAAATACACTAGAGGAATTGTAATTAAGACCATTAAAATGATCCACGTATTTGAAAATTCTTGGTTTTAGTTTTATATTGAATAATTTAGTCAGGAGTTTTTGAATAAATTCCTACTTTTTAAAAGTGGAATTGCATGCTCAGCACTAGAGGTATATATTTCCTTACAAAATTTCAGGATGGACATGGTTAACTAATCTAAATATCTTTTAAAAAGAGTATATTATTTGGTTCCTTTTTTCTGTAACTATATATTAAAACCCAAGAGAAGTGGCTACACATTGTGTCAAATGGCTACACAGACTGTCACCACTTCCTCTGGGGAATCAAATTGGAATTTATATGCACCAGATTTATCTATGGCAGGAGTTTTTCTCCTACTCTATGATCTTTTTCTTTCTCCAGTGTGTCTTAATGTGTTGGGTGGTTGAAATCTTATTAAATGCTTAGTGTGACCTGGTTCTCCTTAGTTATAATTTATCATTCATTCAAAAACAGAGGGACACTAAAACTCATTGTGTTATTTGGAATATTCATTTGAATTTTTAGAATTTAGATATTTTGTGAAAGTTCTAGTTGATGACAGGAGGTATGGGTGCAGGAGAGGTGGAATATTTTATGGGCAGTGCTGTAAATGACCATGTCTACAGTGTCCGATTTTGGTATTGGAAAGTCCCAGTACAAAATGCTTCCCCATTGAGTGGAAGAATTTTTCTAGTGCCATAACGTTTTCTAGAGCATACATCTCACATTTTCTCTGAACCGGTTATACTGTTGACTAGCTCCCATGCTTCTATTGTAGTTTCTAGGTTTTTATTCATTGTTTAAGGTTGTTCAGAATAATTCAAAGTATAGAGTTTGTGTTTTGTATAGGTGTAAGGATTTTTTTTAAAATTAGAGTTCCCCACATTATTTTTTTATTTTTGTTACATTTCTCATTAGATTTTTTGTCGCTCTTGAGCATACCATTTACCCGTTCCTGTCATAATGCCAGGGTTTCATCTTATATAAATGAAATCAAAATCATGACAAGCATTGAGGCTCATTCAATACTATTAGTTCAGTTACATACAGTAAATTGAAAATATTTCGTGATGTTAAATGAGAAATTAGGACAATTTGTAAGAAATAAAAATGTGATACAAAATGCTTGCTAATGTTCTAAATAAAAAAATTTTTACATACTCTGTATGTCCTGCTGTCAACAATTATTTTTTTCATGCTGCAATTATTCCATTATTTTTTCCTCATTATTTGCTTTTCCTATTCATAGGAGTTATGTAAATATAATAGCTATAAGTAGAATTACTCTAGCAGTTGATGTGATACTTATAACATAAGTATGTGTTACTGTTATTAAAATTATAAAATTTCCTCTTGTAAAATTTCAAACAATGCATAAATTTTTCGTCTTGAATATTTGCTTTAATATTGATAAAAAAAATAATTGTCTGAACATAATTAGCCCTCTTCTTTGGATGTCTGATTAAGTTTATCATACAGAAATTATCAGGTTGGTTATTAGTGATAACCTCTTTTAGTGTACCACTTTTACTCATGTAAAGTAGTTTAGATATAAATCATACTGAATTGCATCACATACTGCAAACTCCATGAGTAATGATGATAGAAGTTGCCTGCAGTAGGCATATTTCTAATTTTTGTCTAATTAGGAGCAAAGGTATAGCTGGGTTTGGTGTTTGAGAAAAAGTTATTCTCTAATAACTAACTACATTAAAGTAAATACTCACCATTTTACAGCAAAAATGATTGCTTCTTTAGCATTTTTGTGGTACATAGGTGGTTACCATGCAATACGAAGAAAAGTAAAAGGCTAATAATGTAATCTATAGTGGGCAAAGGAGTGATAGATCAAAAATCTGAAATGGCAAGGTATAAAAAGAAAGTCACTAAAAAGGAAGGTCTTTTTTATTGACTTTTTATATAGTAACCAAAAAAGGGAATCACAAGATAGTCACTAACCATCATACTATATATTTTTGCAAAATCAAATCAAGCAAAATTTATTTTGTTATTTTACATAAATGTCTGGGGGCAAGGTCGTGTCTTTTCTATTTCCTGATTTTTGAGGTGGGGTAGAAACAAAGAGAGGTGTGCAGACAAATTACTCTGTTGGATCGTCAGTCATTTTGTTGATGAAATAAAGTATATTTGTCAAATTCACCCTTTCTCTATCTTTGTGCTCAAAGGACATGCCCTTACAAATTCAATCTCTTGCAGTTACATACTTATGTCCAAATTCTACAGCAACTCTGCACCCTTATATGTACATGACTCACTGTATAGGTGGAAAAACTATATTTATAGATTTTCATCAAAAGGACCCTTAGTTTCTTAAAATAAATCTTCACTATTAAATTTCTCAATGGAAATCGTTGTTGTAGTCAGTTTGCTGTTATTTTGCAGTTACTTGGAAAACTAATATGTTAGCTGCTTATTTTTGCTTCTGCCAATGTATCTCATAAATAACTATCACCTTATCCTGTTGCCTCATATCACCTTCTCATAGCTTCCACTCCATCTTTTATCACCTGAAAGTGTCATTCTCTTCACTCCTTTTCCTCATTTTCGTAACTTATTTCCCTTCATAACAGGCTTCAACACTCAAATTTCTCTTAATATATTCATCACTCATTTTTTTCTTTCATATTTTTTCCAGATTTGAAATCGGAGAATATTTTGACTCTTTAACTCTTAGGGCCTGCAGTTAGTGTCTGCATGAAATGACCTAATAAAACCCTTTAACCATACTGAAGAAAGTCAACCTACATATGAATATTTATTGCAAACTGATTGTATTTTAGGACTGTGAGGATCCAAACCCCCTAATTCGAGCACTGGCAGTAAGGACCATGGGATGTATTCGTGTGGACAAAATCACGGAATACTTGTGTGAACCACTGCGAAAGTGTCTCCGTGATGAAGACCCATACGTGAGGAAGACAGCAGCTGTGTGTGTGGCTAAGTTGTATGATATAAATGCACATCTTGTTGAAGATCAAGGTTTTCTGGAGCAACTTAAAGACCTTCTCTCTGATTCTAATCCAATGGTATGTAAATGTGACAATAAATTTATCCTTTTGTTAGCTGATTTAAAGAAAGTATGTTCAATGTTGGACTATCAATAGTAAAAATTACAGAAACATAGGTACCTCTTATGATGGCTATACTTTAATCCTAGCAAGCCCAAATTTTTGCTATTCAGTCCACATTATCATGATGAATGATCACAATCTCTCATTGCCCATTCACATGGTTAATGGCAACAGTAATGGGATTCAGGAATGAGTTAGTCACTGCCAAAAATATACTTCCTCCTATTACTATAATAGAGGCAAGAAGGTTTTATACTGGCTATAATAGTTCATGATAATTTAATGGTTCACATATTTAATATAGTAGTGCATATTTCATGCTTGGTCTCTTTTAGAATTAGATACTATTTTATTACTCATAGATATATTATCCCCTCTATAGTGCCAAACATGGCTCACATCAAATTGTTCGATGTGAACATTGAATCAAATCGATGTGCTGGAATTCGAACGTATTAATGATAATAAGATGCCATCTCCTTACATTAACACAGTTCACTTTATTTTTTTAATGGGTTATTTCATTTTCTTCATTGGATTTCACATTTTTCTCATCTTTTGTACTCTAATAATAATAGTTATTGCATTTTAGTAAAGAATTACTTAATTTGTTTTGTCGATTTCATAATTTATATGTATATTTATGTTTATTAATACATGGCTATTGAGTTTCCACCGCATTTGTTGGCTTTAGGGTACAACAGTTTCACCAGCATTCCAGCTGGCATCAACTGTAATCTAGCTGAAGATGCCAGCTAGAATGGCAGTGAAATTGTTGTTGTGTAAAACCAACAAATATGGTGGAAACCTACAAACAAACTTTATTAATTTCTTTTCAAGTTTTAGCTTTGATTAATAACAAATGAATTTATTTCTAGTTTATTCATATGGTCCACATTTTCAATCTGCTCATTACTTGTTTGTATGCCTATTTAATATTTATGGAATAATGAATCCCACTTGTCTTGATGATTTAAATGAAGAGGGGGCTATATATTTCAGCCTTTTTAACTGTGCTTTTGTGAATAGGTTCCAATTAGTGTTGCTTTGCTTTTTTTTACAGGTGGTAGCTAATGCAGTTGCAGCTCTGTCAGAGATTAATGAAGCCAGCGCTACTGGTTCACCTCTCCTTGAAATGAATGCTCAGACAATAAACAAGCTCCTCACGGCATTGAATGAGTGCACCGAATGGGGTCAGGTTTTCATCCTCGACTCCCTTGCCGGCTATGCCCCCAAAGATGAGAGGGAGGCTCAGAGCATCTGCGAGCGTATAACTCCACGCCTTGCTCATGCAAATGCAGCTGTCGTCCTCTCTGCGGTCAAAGTGCTGATGAAATTCATGGAAATGCTTCCTCCTGACTCAGATTTTGTGTCCACTCTAACAAAGAAACTTGCACCACCCCTCGTCACCCTCCTGTCTTCTGAGCCTGAGGTTTGTGGATTCCCATTCTGCCTATATTCATTCAGCAAACATACATTTCTTATTCATGGATTCAGAAATATTTCACAATGTAAGTGTTATTAATACTTGATTATTGTTTTGTTCACAGGTCCAATATGTTGCCTTGAGAAACATTAATCTCATTGTTCAGAAGCGACCTGACATTTTGAAGCATGAGATGAAAGTTTTCTTTGTGAAGTACAATGATCCCATTTATGTGAAGCTAGAGAAATTAGACATAATGATACGGTTGGCATCTCAGGCCAATATTGCCCAGGTTTTATCAGAGCTGAAAGAGTAAGAATATATGACATTTGAATATGTTTTAGTTTTCGTCATACTCTCTGACTCATTCTTTAAATATCATTAAATCCATCAGGTATGCTACTGAGGTCGATGTTGATTTTGTTCGTAAGGCTGTCAGAGCCATTGGTCGATGTGCTATCAAGGTGGAGCAGTCTGCTGAACGATGTGTATCTACTCTTTTGGATCTCATTCAGACAAAGGTCGGTGATTATGATCTTTCTTTGTTGTAATATTCTTTTTAAATTTTTAATTTGATCATATCCTATTCCATTTTTTGGCAGTGTTAAATTTACAAATACATTTCACATCCTCTCTGTAAGAATATTATTTTGAGTGGTACATTTGGAATCAATTCCATGCCTTTTCATTAATTAAATTCAACTTATATTTATTTCCTCAATTTACTTTCTTACTCATTATAAAATAAAACAGGGTTAGAAACAAATTCAAAGTTGTGAATAATTGGTGTAAACAATTAGAATTGTGTGCATTTTTTAGGAGGAACTACCTCATGCCTAATTTTTAATAAATAAACCACTTTAATCAATCCCAGTTACAAGATTGTATTAAATCTAAGAATGATGAATTACATGGGGTTACAGAGATTCAAGCAAATTTTCCTACATAATTTGAGCCTATGATACTTTATTACTATGAAGCATAAAGCTAATCAATCAGAGATAATTTAAAATTTGCTCTAAGTTATAGTAATCATCATAAAGTGCAGAGCTTTAGTAAAATGAATTGTGCTGATAGTTAAATGAAAGCTTTTTCTTTGTTTCACCATAATTATAAGTTTATAAAGTACGCTTTGCATATGTGTTATGTTAGTTACTTATATTATAGTTTTTTTCATCATTGAACATACAATCATGCAATTGTGCATTGCTTTTTTATTAATACTAATTTTTTAATGTTCATGTTTAATATTGTAGGTTAACTATGTAGTACAGGAAGCTATTGTTGTAATAAAAGACATTTTCAGAAAGTACCCCAACAAATATGAAAGCATCATTTCAACTTTGTGTGAAAATTTAGATACCTTGGATGAACCAGAAGCAAGGTGAGTAACTACAGAATCCTCTCAAATTGAATGTCATCTACTTCTAATTAGTAATGTTAAAGGGTCACTGAGGTATGTCATAGCTGCATCTTTTAATTTCTAAAATTGTTGTGCAAGATTTATTACCTCAGTAGCACATTCATTTGACATAGTATGCTCTTTTTCGTTACTAAATGAAGTAAGAAACTGTGCTTTTTATGAGTTAAATTCCTGATTCATTTCTCTGTCTGATTTTCCTTCTCACTATAAAGTTTGTTTCCATATTTCCAACAATCAGAAAATAATATATTATTACAACTGTTCTTAAAATCTTTTTAATACAATTTTCCAGAGCTTCCATGATTTGGATCATTGGCGAATATGCTGAAAGAATAGATAATGCTGATGAACTTTTAGAATCCTTTTTAGAAGGTTTTCATGATGAAAATACACAGGTCCAACTTCAACTCCTTACTGCAATTGTTAAACTTTTCTTGAAGAGACCTACTGACACTCAGGAATTGGTACAACAGGTATGTATTAATCAGGCCACAGGTTTCATGTGCTGTTTAGAGGGATCATTTCATGAGATGTGTACTGATTAAATTTTGCTATGAGGAGTTAACCATTGTAGGACAGAGTCAAAATTTCACTTTGTTAGATGGGAATTTTCTTAAAATGGGAGTTCGTTAATGAGGGATTTTCACCATTGCATTTACACATAGGAAGTTTGCAGGGCCAATAGCATTCATTCATTCAGTGGAAGTTTTTATTTAGTGGGGGTTCATTAAGTAGAGATTTTATTATAATTATAATAATGTGGTTATTCTCCCAGAACAGTTCAATGAGTTAATAAAGGGCATCCATTCAGAGTGAAGGAAAAGAACAGAGATTAATCACCTAAGAGGATTCATTATGATGAGTTCATCATTGTAAAACTATTATCTCATGCATGCATATTTTTCAATACAGTAATATTATCTAACATCTTATCTTTTTTACAATGATGAAAAAACAGCTGTAACAGATATCAAAAGGTTGTTGCTTCCACACTTTTCCATTGTTCTAAACTTTTCATGAACCTTAGCAATATTATTCAAATTTTCAAAGTAACTTTTAAGGTTACTAAACAGTTATTAAATTATTTGGGTGCAGAATATTACAAACCTTTACGTATTCATCCAAGAATAAATTTGATAAAATTTCATTTTTAATTTTCCTTCTGTTTGTCTCTCCTGAATCCAGGGAATCTTAATGTGCCTACTTTTTGACTTATTAGTGATGTTTACAATGGCCATTCAACCTGTATACCCAGCACTCATTCCTATGATATAACTTACTGCATGCCAAGTTGCTGCATTACCCAACAGATTGTATGCAGCTCATTAGAATAATTTTATTTTTATTTATTAATCTTGTTGTTATTTTGCTTTCTCTTATCTCAGGCCACATATAGCTCTCAAAGTTTGTTCATCATCTGTTATAAAATGCATTGGCATTTTCGTTACATATTTAAATTCCTAGTGTTACCCTTTTGATAAGATAGGCATTTTAAATGGTCAGTGTGCTTTTTCAAATTAAATTATATCCAATAAAATACAATGTTAGCAGTCACCTTACTTCATCTACTCCTCGTTGGTTCTTTAAAGACATTGAGAGTTAACTGAGCAATCATCAATATTTTATTTCCTATACATTCAAAAGAGACAGTCTCCCCCATGTTTATGGTGTCCGTTTTGTGTGACAAATATAGGCTTCTGATTGTTGTACCTTGATGCAGATTTCAACTTATATACAGGTTATCTTGACCCTCTTTGGCTAAAAGTACATTAAAAACTCTAACTAATTTTTTTCCAGGTTCTCAGCCTGGCTACTCAGGACTCTGACAACCCTGACTTGAGAGACCGAGGCTTCATCTACTGGAGACTTTTGTCTACAGATCCTGCTGCTGCCAAGGAAGTTGTCCTGGCAGAAAAACCCCTCATTTCTGAAGAAACAGATCTGTTGGAACCCACTCTGCTTGATGAACTGGTCTGTCATATATCATCCCTGGCCTCTGTGTATCACAAGCCTCCCACGGCTTTTGTTGAAGGGCGAGCAGGTCTAGGTGGTGGTGCTGCCGCCAATGCTCAAAGGAAGCCTCTCTCTGCCAGGTAACTTAAATAGCTAAGTCTTTGAGTAAGCTATTTCACGGTTGTTATTTGTTCTTGAAATGAGCCAGGCATTTGAAACTTTATTCACATTTCACTTCACACTAGTGAACTTTATTCAATTTCTAAAATATTCTTCTTACATTAGAAATGTTTTCATTTTTGGGTTTCTCATGTTATTTTCTAATGTCATGCAAGGAATTCACAGGGATCAGATGTCTTGTACACTTTGTACAAAAGGTTTAGCATCTCAGGCTATTGCATACTACTCTCTTCGGTTTCCTTTTGCCAGATACCAATTCAAATAGACAATTGCATGGCACTCATTTGGAAAGACTTTTAAAGTTGAGTGATAAAAGAGCCTTTAACTTATTAATGATATAACATCGTTACATTTTTGATTAAAGCAAATCTCATGCCACTTGTTTTTCAATTAATTTAAACTATTTTTTCACTCAATTTTCACATTTCATGTATATCTTTTGTTTATCCAAATACCTTCAATTAATGGTTTCCAGTAAAAGAGAAGGTAGTTTATTGTGATTTGTTTTTTTCAGTGAATGTTCAAATACCTTATAGAATTTAATTTAAACTATAGCCAGCCATGTTGTAAGCAAAGTAATTGCATGATATTAAGCTTCATGTTATCTAAGGGATACGAGTTTTCCTCTTGCTTGAGAATTGGCATTTCACATCATGATCATTAGTGAAGTTTTCATGATTAGAAATCTGCTTTACTGTAATGTCAGTCCCTGGTTCCAGGTTTATTAATTTACTTTTTTTGTATGGACACACTATGGAATATCATGCTGTACATATTTCCCAATTTTCATTGCCTTGTAAGTATTATAATGGATCACCATACTTGTTTCCTGAACAAATTATAACTCATTACTTAACAATTTGTTTCCCAATCCCGGTTCACAATGACTGTAATTTCGTTTTCATTCTTGGCAGAAGCAGTTCTCAAGATGAACAGACAGTAGATGCTGGCCAGCAGCCTGCTGTCATTCCAGCACAAGATTCCCTCATTGGCGATCTCTTGAGCATGGACATAGGAGGTGGTAATGTTGCAGCTACTCAGGCAGCACCATCCAGCGTCACCTCGACCACTGCTCCTGCCACTGCTGCTGCTCCAGGTGCCAGCTTAGATCTTCTGGGTGGTGGTCTCGACAGTTTGGTAAGACAGAATTAGATTTTTTCAAATGATAAGGAGGAGATGATAAGTTAAGGACTTTGCACAGATAAGGAAATTGATTTTTTGAGAAGAAATACAATGTTATTTATTTATTGCTCAAAAGATCTCAAACGACCAGCTTTGACATTTTGCTTTGAATTTACGGCATTGAATATATAAAAGTAATGTTTTCATGACAACGAGTAAGTAGAGTAAATAAAAAATTCCAAAATTGGGGAATACTAAATTATATTAATTATAATTATATCTCTACTGTGGTGAGATTCAGACAGAAAGTCCTTTCTTTTCCCTGTGACCAAGATGGCTTTGGGGCAAGCCTGTGTGCGTGTTATCTATCAGGCCAACTATGCTAGCAAAGAAAAATGATGCATTTTCAGAAATGAAGTCTAGCAACATATTAACTTCCGTCATTGCCCAAGTGGCATTTCTCTCCCTAGAAAAGTTAATTTTTAAAAGATTTCATAAGTTTTTAGGACAATTTGGTAATTATCCACCGTTTTCCTTGCTAATCCCCAGAATAATTATGTTCATCCATCATTTAATTTTTTCTCTCCCTATTTCTCATCCATATGATTAAGAATAAGTTCACAGTATAGAATTTGTTCTTTGCAGCTGGGTGGTGATGGTGCTGCAGGCACTGCACCTCCTGTTTCTCAAACAACCACTGGCCTATTGGGAGACATTTTCGGATTTTCAGCTCCTTCACCTGCATACATCCAACCAAAAACCAATTGGCTTCCAGCTGAAAAGGGCAAAGGACTTGATGTCATGGGCACCTTTTCTCGAAAGTATGAAAATCTTAGTGGCATAATTTTGAGCTTTTGGTTTAGACTTTCCCAGTAAGGGCAAGTACAAATAAACCACCTTTCCAATACCATATGCTGGTAAATCTTTTGTTCCTTGTTCACTTTCCCAGTAATTTATTTCTACTGCAACTTAAAATACATGAGCTTGCAAAATCCTCAAAAAAATTCAAGATCCTCAGTGATTTATGATTTTGCATTGGCATCTCATTAATTATGAAGTATTTAATGTTGTATTCTTCATTCCAGTTAAATTTTGGACAATGCAGAAGTTAACCTATATGAAAGCATTACACACACAAATAATATGAAAGCATTAAACACATAATTAGCTTTTGAATGATGATAATAATAATAATACTTTATTCGCGGGTTGGAATAGGACATTCTTCCCCACAAGAACAATACAATGTCAATTGACAAGCCACAAAGGAATACATAAGATTATAATGAGATTACATTATTGAAAAAAAAAAACAATTATATTTTTGTCACAGAAATTTTTTAAGTTGGAATTGTTTGGCTTGAAAAGTCAATGTCAGGAAGTTTATTGACTAGATTCATGGGACGATTAATCGCAGTATGTTTTTAATAGTTTGATTTATGCCAGTCAGTGGTGAAGTGTGGTACATTTCTAAGCAATCTGGACAGGACATGGAAATTAACAGCAATGAAGAAGAAGACTGTGTAGCTTTCCACAAATTTTTATTTCTTGGTATAACTAGTTTCGACGCATAGGCGTCAT
>WURS02000013.1:10018849-10059521 GCA_011762765.2 Rhinocypha anisoptera | reverse complement strand
CGCCTGCGCTCCGGGCGGCTGCAGAGATCTCGCGGAGCGCGGGAAGTGAAAGGGAGAGTCTATATTTTTTTTACTCTGCGATTCGGACCTTACGATGCGGGAATATCGATGCGCTGGCAAGCATCGACCCCGTTGCCCCCGGTCATTTGCGATATCGATCAGTCAAAGGGTCCTGCGATGCCGATGCATGGCCAGAATGCCATTTGCGATGTCGTCGGTGCCGAGAGCCAAGGCCTGCGGTGATTATGTTGCTGCAACGTGTTTCTTCACTAAAAGCATTTGGGAATAGAAAAATGCTGGAGCAATTTTGTCTTTAACTCGAAATCCCTGCTCTGAGCAGTGAGAGGTTGCTGAACTTTTCATCAGAATATAAGTTTTTTTGATGTTCGAGAAATGTACGAATATCTCTACTTGCTGCTACATAAACTTCTGAACAGCAAACGATGTTTTACCCGAGGCAATGGGAGAGCTTGGGGAAAGATTAATAATGTCCTGCAAAAGAGATTTCGTAACATGGGTTTTACATTATCTAAATATACTATCATGAACACCTTGTGGTGAAATACTTCGGTGTAAAAATAATATTTGTTTTGTACTAGTTCTAGACCAAGGTTCATGTTATGATTTTTGGACATAGGAGATTAATAATCATCGTAATTTTTTATTGCAGCTTATATGGTTTTTAAAAGGCATAATCCCATCTTGCGTATCATTGATTAAATTTTACTTCTTTTTCCCCTGGTGCATTTTTAAAAGTATTTTCTGCATATTTATCTCCCATTTTCTATAAAAGAACAAATGAAAATAGTTTCTTTAAATTGGAATTGGATGCATGATAGGCACAAGACCAAACATGTCACCTCTGATTTTGTGGTTTACAATCATCATAGTGTTAGTTTTTTGTAAATTGTGTTAACAAATATCACATGTAATTGATAAATTTTCTCATCTTAAAGATGATTTTGATTTTTTATCTATTAATGTCCCTTTCTCTTTCTTTTGCAGTAAAGTCCCCATGTTCATACGGTTATTAGCACCAAAAGGCTCTCTAGAAATCCACGAAGAAGCATGGAATGCTTACCCCTATTGTAAAACAGTCATTTCTGTAAGTAACTTATTAACATTTAGCAGAAGAAAATCTTTAATTTTTGTTACAACTGCTACATTGAGTAATATTAGTTGAGTTTATGTAGAGTATTTTTGCATAAAAGGGTTTGATAAAAAGTAACGATAATTTATTTTTATTTTCCCAGAAAGTAATTAATAAATCATGTGTATTTTATATATCCCCTTCAAAATAATTGCCCCGTGATATTATACTCTCGTGCCAACGTATCTTCCATGTTGCTAAAAAAATGAGTTTCATACGGTTCATGTGAAGCGAATTTTGCTAACGTTTTGAACACGGTACGAGTGCTAACCAAATATTCTCCTAAATTAAGAGATTTTCGTCAAATACAGCATCGCGTAACTATAGCTGAACAAATGTTTGTTGACGTCACTGAAGACCCAAACTTACTCATACGCGTCACAACTGGTGACGATAAATAACCATATATCTACAACGTCGAAACGAAGTCTCAATCTTCCCGATGGAAGTTTTTTTTGAAAAGCCAAGGTCAAGAAAAATACCCCGTCAAGTCCAGTCAGATGTGAAGGTCCCTTTAACAGTTTTTTTTACGCCACAATGGAATTCATCTTCAAGAATTATTAACAAACAGTAATACCTAGAATGTTGAGCCGTAGGTTTCCGCAACGTTCCGGGTATGTGAATCTCCCAATTTTCGGGTTTCTTGCGCGTTCTTTCTATCTATTGCTAACGACAGTTTCGCTTGGATTTTACCAGGCGTCTTTAGGTAGAAGTCGCCTGAATGGTGGAAATAGTGGAATCCCAGCGAAATTGTTGTCAGCCATGGTAAAAAAGAACGCAAAAGAACACCCGAAAATGGAGAGATCCAGTAGTACCTACTTTTTACACAATTTACATGAGGCAATCCGGATAAAACGACCCGAACTTTGGAGAGATAACTCGTGTTTTGCACCATGACAACGCACCGGCGCGCACTCCGCCTTCATTGACCAACAGTTCTTGGCGAAACATTAACACCGTCGTGATTCCGTGACCACCCTCTTCTCTAAACCCCATGTGTCTTTTTCCCATACTTAAAAGGACAATGTTTTTCAACAATAGACGACGATAAGGCGAAATCGCAGATTGAGCGCAAGGGAATATGTAAAGAGGCACTCCAGCAGTTTCTCAAACTGAAACTAACGTTTTTTCATACAGATTTCGCGTCACCTTAGATGTCTTCTCGGCCGTCGTCGGAGTGTTTTTTATTACCCATAAGCTCGTGTTGTGACATAGCCTCGTCACCAAAATTCTTTCTTAGCATTTTGAACGCTTCGCAGCACTTAATTTTTTCAACAAGAAATTTCAGATAAACTTTCCCGGTATTACGCTGCACGACAAAATCTTCGAAAATATTGAATTGTGTCCTGCTTTTTCGCTCGCCAAACACAAACTCAGCGTTGTCAGTGCCTATAAATTGACGCTTGCCTCACCAGCAGAACTACCAAACGACTGAAAAAAATAGATTCATCTGACAAGATAACAGTGCATTCAATAAAAAATTCTCCTTACTTTTGGATCAGACCTTATATATCTGTCCTGAGTATAACTTTTTACGTATTACCTTTTGAATTATTAGAATTCATAATGAAGTGTTCACAAAATAAATGTGATATTCTGAGATATGTGGTGTCATTCTCTTTGGAAGGCAGGGTAATTTGAAGCCAACTGAAAATGTATTTCCTTCTTCTTTGACCAATGTATATCGGAAATGTATCATAACTGTATTGGAAATACACAATGACCTTTCAAAATTATAATAACTTTACATTAACTACTTTACATAATAATACATTAATTCCTTAAAAAATAACTCATTAATTTGAAATACTATACTGGTATTTGAGTTTTAATATATTTAATAACAAACTTGGCCTATGTTGTTGGCATTCATTTTTTGACATCATGTGCCTAGGCAAATTATAATTCATCCCATACAATAGAAAAGTATAGAAGACCATGGGTAGAGCACCTGGCTACTGAACAGAAGGGCTGGGTTCAATTTCCAGTGACCCAATCCTCACCTGTCAAAATGACCTTAGGGCTTTCATGAATTTGAGAGATAGACTTGCAATACACTTTATATGGCCACCTGGATTAGCTGAAGGGTAGCAGGCTTGGTGGCAAACACAAATGACATGGGTTCAAATCCTGCCCAAGGCAGTGTGTTTCTCTAAAACTGATTTTTCGGAATAGTCCGTGTCAGTAAGGGCATAACCACAGTATTCAACCCTAAGTTTGTTTTGATAGATGAGATAGAGCTCACCTAATACTCAAAAAATCACTTAACAAAGCCAATCAATATTAATGGGAAAATACTGTAAAAGAAAAAAATGTTATGCATTCAATTTTCTCTAAAAATTTTTTCTATAGACCAATTGTGTATTCGTCTTACCATCTTTAAGGAGTGAAAGATCTCCCTTGCATAATGCACATAGTGTGTGGTTTATGTCATACTTCATGCTCACAATTGTTATAAAATTATCCAATCTATATTTAACCTCCATATTGGATATAGTAAATTTTATTATTCAGTTTAAAGGGCTCCCAATAATAAGCGGAAGCTCCAATAAAATAAATTTGTTTGAATAAATTTTGTACTCTTATCATAATTATAAGAAAATTAATAAGTTTTTCTATGCAGTACCATTATAGTTGATATTTTTACATCCATTTCTTTTACAGTCAAGAAAACATGAATATCTGAAAAAAAATTCTTTTTGTTTCCATTAATCCTTCTTTGAATTTAAGTCAAATAATTACAGTATTTCCTTTCAGGATATGTTCTCAATTAAATAGAGTTCAACTGTATTTATCCAAATAATTTCATGAGGATGAGTAAAAATGAAACCCTAATTCATAAAAAAAATTTAAAACAAATTAAGGTCTGTTATGGTAATGTAATTTTGTGTGTTCGAATCTTGCTCTACATGTCTGCTAATTGTCATGTTCACTATGATGTGCAACAGCAGTGACAAGCATAACATAGGCAGAAATGTACAAACCATTCACAGGCATAGTTACAGTTTGTGACCAGCTAGAGTGAGCTGCATCATTCAAACTGATAACACCATGTTGCACCCATACACTTGTTGTTATAAACAAATAAATTTGGCCATAATATTTAAGTATTCTTTTGTGTATATCAACAGGTTTTCCAACTCTATTACTTAAAAGGAATCAATTAATGTTGCTCCTCTGAGGCATGTCTCAAAGAGTGCCACCATCACATGATTTAGAATGTTGATGATCATATTATGGCATAAAGCTATGAAAAAACGTGTATTAATCTAAATCTATGAATTACCCTGCAAGCCACCATGTGGATACGTATGTGGCAGGAGGTGAATCGACACCATTCATGCAATTTTACATGCACAGGTCTTTTTGATGGAATAATGATTAAGTGGAGGTATTTAGAAATGAAAAAGATTTATTACAGGGTTGGACGTGATGGTTTATTTTTGGTCTGCTATAAATCTACCTGCATGCATAGTTTATCACTCAATCAGTCATCTGATGAAATAGCATGTTTGCCAACAATTTTAAGCAGATGTTTCTTCAGTTACATAAATTTCAGCTGACAGGGAATCATCATTATACCCATGAATAATTGGGAAGGAAAAATTTTTCCCTCGATGTGATTAGTGTAAAAATTCATGCCTTGGGAAAAGAGTGAAAATATTGTAGGTATAATTTACTATTAGTTTGTTTTCTTTATGTTAAATTAGTACTAAGAGGAAACAAAGAGAGTTTGTAGTTTGGAATCCATGCACATTTCAATATTAAATGGAAAATAATCACTGCAAGCTCACTGAGTAAAGAAAAGTAGTAGTTTTTTACTTAAATAAACTGAGATGATAAATAAAGGGTATGAGAATACCCAAAAAGAAAACAATTTCAAGATTCTTAAAAGCTTATGAAGCAATCTTGGTAATTCAGGACCTGCCAAAGAGAAGGATAATGGCAGCTGGAATACATTGTTCTAATTTTCAAGTACTGGCAGAGTAAAAATTCTGAATCACTTAAAAAGATAGTTTTTCAAGACCCTTAAACCACCTGAAGGCCATTGGTACTGCTTACTATTGCCACGCTTACATTTGAGAAATGCATTAAGTTCTTTAGTTATATCCCTTACATGTCATTTTCTCGATCCTCATGAAAAATTAATTTTTCTGTATGATTATAAATTAAGGGTGCTTGACCCTCCTAGATAAACAAAAGTCCTCTGAAGTATGTTTAGATTTATTTATATTAAGGTAAAAGTAATGTTGTGTATCATTTGGTACGATTGCAAAATTCTTCCAAACTAATGAGAAGACATGCTCCAAAATACAATAAATATTAAATTCTCTTGTAAATAACTCTGCAGAAACTACTTTTGTCATAGACAATGACGCTGATAGAATTGAAAATAATGTGTTTACATACATTTACTTATAATTATTTAGTTGTGATATGATGCCCTCATATGTAGTTTTTAATTTTTCTCTTACTGTACTGACATCATTCTCAATAAAGAGAATAACATAGTTAAAATTTCTATCAGATGTTATAAATTCTTTTTGCTTTATACAGCAGTGATATCATGATCGATATGGTGCTACCAAGGTGTCATTATTGCTGGTGAAACGTATTACTACTTTCATAATTCTTCTCTAAGCATAGTGATTATTGGATCAGTGTGTTACTACTGTTCAGATATAAATGAAGATATATCAGAGAATTTAATTTTTTTAAACCTCAATTTTTGTGAGTTTGTAAACAGTTGATTATGGAATTTCGTAATTGTTTTGCATTAATTGTCTTTTAGTCATACCATGAAGACTAAAATAATAACGAATTAGTTTTTGGAAAATTAATTCTGCTTAATTTCATTCAGATATTAAAATCTTTGTTACAAAATACTGTAAAAGTTTTATTGACCATAGACAGTTGATTCTTTCTAATATTTAATGAAAGGAAATTTAAATAGTAAATACCAAACTATCTACTGAAAAGCCTGACTGAACAAAAAACCTTTATTTTCACAACTTTTTGAGTTGAAAACGGGATGTTTCATTTATTTTTGCTAAGTTTCTTAGCCAGTTCATCCTCTTGTTCTCATTGATAAATGAGGCACTGCAGATTTTAGGGATGTGAAATAAAGATTTCTTTATTATTTGTCAGAATATTATAAACAGTGTGAACAATTTCTTGTTTTATTTCATTATTTTGGCAATTTATCTTACCATTCTCAAGGAAATTTCTATAACAAGACTCTCAGACTTAACTATTTTTTAGGTTAAATAACATTTAAGTTACTTTATTATGACAATTTCAATCTTCAATTTTACAGAACCCTCGCTACATGAAAAGTAAATTCATGTTAGTGATTGAGTCAATTCACCTGCCAGGTATTGGAAATAAGACAAATGTGAGTTTTCACCTAATATAAAATAAATATCTGTGTGGTGTAGTTGTGGGAAAGTATTTTTTTCTTGAAGCTTCATTGTTTAGCTTTTTGTCATATTAAGTGAGATGGGTGTTTTTATATTTGTTATCATAATTCTGCCATTGCCATGTATTATCCACATTGAATAAACTTCATTGTGACTTCTTTTCAGCTTCTGACTGAGTTTTAGAATGGAAAACATTCTGCAGTGTCCGGTTTCTTTTTTTGGTTTAGCGTTTTTGTCACATTATTTTCTTGTTGAGGTGGTAGCATTTACTCTTCTGTCTTAATATTTTTCTTTTTGAAAAGAAAGGTCTTCGTTTTGATATTTCAATTTTGTCAAAGTTTTAATGGTTTGGTTTTTTAATTTTTTCTTCACTTGGATTTTAATATAAACTATCCTGGCTTGTTCTCTCTGCTTGTTAATTGACAATGAAAAATCTTATATGTAGTTACTTTATCAAGATTTTTTCCATAAATTTTAATGATTACCTATGGGTTGACTATTTAACATAAGCAATAAGCAGGTTAATGATGTCTCATGGAAATTTACCAAAGGAAAACATGAAATGTTAAGGAAGATAATTCAATTTAATGAGGGAAAAAAATTTGCCCTAGTTACAGCTATTAGAATGGATTAGTCAGAATACCTCTTGAAACATGAAATTTAGCCCATTTTTAGAATTTATCACAGTGAAAATTTTACCAGAAGTCTTCTTACCCACATGCTTTCTTTCTCATGGATCTTGCTGATTAGTTAAATTACTCTTATTTTGTGTACTCAAGGAAGCCTGGTATCATATGTTGGAAGCATGCCATTGTTATGGATTTATATTTCTGAACAACAGCCAGGAAAATAAAAAAGTGTCATTATTCACAGCTTTTTACAATTGTACATTGAAGAGTCTGTCCACCAAGAGTAAAAACAGGAAGAATAATCCGATTCTCCTCTAAGAAATGGGTTAAATGAATATTTCATAAAAAATAGAAATTTTTTGTGACTCAACTGGGTGCTTTTGGTGGTCCTTGGTGTCAGTGAGTATCAACTTGTTATTAAGAGTGTGGGCGTTCATGTTATATGATTCTATTCTTGTAGGGATAAGGAAAGGTGAATTTTAATTTTTCACAGGGGTTGGTGTGTATTCCATTTTGGTCGGGTAATCTCCTGTGTTGGTTTCCTACAGTTATAAATGGATCATCATGGAATTCCACATTGATATATGTCTGTGAATCTCATGTACTTTCTTTTTCTTTCTCCTCATGTGTCTGTGTGGTTTATTCACTTGTGTGTCTGCCTGTTGTCCATTCCTGTGGCGAATTTGCATTCTCGTTTGGTGACGGTGCCTCAATGACAACCAACGACCCATTCGACATTGCTGCCTTCAATCGTTATAAACTTACTAAACATCAAATTTCTAAAACATTAGAATCCTGGGTACATGAAAGATAACTTTTACATAATGATCGAGTCATTACATTTAGCTGACCAGGGAGATAAGCCAAATGTAAGTGGTTGTGTGATGGTTTATTTTGCATGCTTTTTATCATTTATAATTGATTTTCCATGGTTTAAATCGGAGTTCTGTACATTCATTGAATATTCCTCAATTGACTTAAGTGATGCTAGTATCAAAGGAGGATAAGTTGACAATGATGTGAAGGGGAAAAGCATGCTTCCTTAAAAATAAAAATTGAATCTCTAGCAGCAACTTTACTTGGGATTACTTATTATTATTTACCAGCAAAGTAGGGGCATTATCTCACTGGGATCCTCTCTATCTCAGTCAGTGAGCTAACATATAATTTTTTTAATAAATCTTTGTATATAATTTCAAAGAACATCATTTCCTTTGGCATTATGCTGTATATTTGAAGTTCTGCCTTTTGCTGCTGACACGTGTCATTTGCATTTTGATTACATTCTGAATGTCATTTACCCCCAATTTTTTTATCAAACTCAAACAAATGAATTTTCCAGCTTCATGTTTATATTAATGAGAAATGCATGTTGTTAATACTTGACCAGGTCATGTTGCAAATGAATATTTTACAGTGAATTTTTCATGGTATGTGTCAATTTTTACTAATGTTATTAATATGTATAAATCACATATAATATTGTATATTTATGAAATTGAAATATGTCCCTAGGTGCATGAGCTACCCCCAGAGAAGCTAAAGATCCGGGATATAGTCCATATAGATATAGCAAATGATCCAGTCACAAGTGCAGATTTTAAACCTGATGAAGACCCAACAAAGTTTAAATCTCAGAAAACAGGCCGTGGGCCTCTTGTGGGCCAGTGGATGGACAAGGTGAGAAAAAAAATCAGCATTCTATTTTTACCCTTTTTCTTTGATGTTAAATATATTTAAGATCTTTAAAAGGAGTATACATTTTTATCTTTAAATGAATTATCTTCAGTTTGTATCTAATTTTGTATTCCTAACTGGGTTTCATAAATTAACCCTATAGTGCCAGCTGACCAATCTATTGGTCCTTAGAATATCTGTGAAAAATTCAAAGGGGCAATCTTCGTTGATTGTTCTTACTCTGAGATCATCTCTTCTCTGAGTTAAATAATTTTAACTCACAGGAGGGACAGTCTTCTTTAATAGACACTTTCTCATTATCTGTCATTCTTACTTATCGCTTAGTCAGTTTTTTGAGTTTAATTTAGTAAAGCTATATTTACTATATTTTTTATCTTTTATATCTTTTATATTATTGTTTTATTTTATTTAAATATCTTAAATATTAAAGTCCTATTAAGTTCATGAAAATTCTCAATGGCAATGCAATCTGTTTTTTTGAAAGTACATTAGGTGTTTTCTCCTCTGTAGCAAATCTGGTGTTGCTGCATAGTGAAGGGCTTAGTTTAAATGTAAGCTGCCTTAATGTCATTCCACTTTATATTATAATTAATTTTAAACTCATAAGCTATTCTAAATATTTACTATATCACATGATTATTCATTTCAATGGAAATAGCCCCAGTAGTTCTTTTGGTGTTGCTTCGAAAAGACCATGGCATTGAGTATTCTTCTCTATTAGTTTATTTTATATTTGTGTATTTCTTTAATGATTTATATCATTTTCAGTAGTTAAAGGAAAGAGATTTCCATTTTAAAAAAATAGCTTTATCATAGTTCCATGAATAATTTTTATGATTTTTTAAAATTATTTTTTATGCATTTTAGAATGTGTAAAATTATACGATGCATAACTTTTATCTCTAGGATATTTTTAATGCTGCAATTGATAATATGGCAGCGTTTAAAAAATAGGAATATCAAAACAGTTCTATTTGAATTATTTGACAATGACAGTGAGCTTTTATTAGGATTAGAAGATGACTATATTATTCGTCAGGCAGCCAATGATGTTATCTTTCATCCTGATGGAATAACTTCATCCCAAAAAAGAAGACTGTCTTCCTCCGAAAGTTCCAAGTCTGAAGATTTGGGTAGAGGAGAAGTTCTAGTTGATTCCAGGGGAATACGTTTGAGAAGAAGTATTTGAAAGCAATGATAACTAACCTGAATCCTGATGTGAGATTCAAGAGCTACCAGGCCCAAAACATACCTCCACCTGCATACTACTGCAGTTACCATAGTTTTATTTATTTTTTGCTAATGCTCTTTTGAATACACGGATGAAGGAAAGAAATGCTTAGGTAAATAGTTGTCTCACATCATGTACAAATCTATCCCTGGAACTCATTCATGAAAAATGGACAAATATAACATTTTGCAATTTATGCATTTTTACTATGCAGGCTTCATTGTCCACATAGTAAATTTGGGTGTTGGTGAGAGCTTGGTTGGAACAAAGAACCATATACAACTCTTGCAGTATCTGCCCAATAAGCATCATCATCGATGGGGTATACAATTTTGGATTTTGGGTAGCTCATTGGTTAACTATTGTTTGGCTTATGTACATGCAGATGGGAAAATGTGATGCAGATGGATTTGAAATCTAAAAGAATGGCATGGGATATAGCATAGTGATGAGATAATTGAAAATGGGGAATTACCTAAGTAAAGATTGTCATGTTTTCATGGATAATTTTTTTATATCTATACTGCTGGCAAAATACTTGTATCAGCTAGGTTGCTGATACTGGTACCTATCAAGGAAGTAACAAGTAACAATGGAATAGGAGAGAAGAGATATTTATCCCAAGAGCCTATTCTCATTCCAAAAATATTTAGGGATAGACAAACCTTAATCATGATTACCCCTTTTTAACCAATTTCACAAATCAGTTTTAACTTCCTTGTGCCTTTATTAAAAAAACACATTATGTATGAGATTTTAACCAATAATCTGAATACCTTGGACTTGTAAGAGTGATAAAATCAGGAACCCCTTATGCAGATATGTTAAATGTTGAAATTTTTTATTTTTATGCTATTAAATCATAAAGGCATTGCATGTTATATTTTTGTCATCATATTTGTCCAATTGGTGTTCCAAATATAGTATAATTTACAGTGTATTCACACACTTAATTTTTTGTAAAATGCTAATTGTTTTCAATCATTTAAAAATACTCATCCTACAATTTTCTCTTATGGTCTCATTAAAAAGGGGAATTATACAGAGGTTGGAGAGTAGTTTCTTTCACTCATACAGTGATTTTGTTGTTTGTATCATTAATTGAAAGCAAAGTTTGGAAAATTGGGAAGAAAAATTATCTCTGGCCTTTCTCTAAAATAAATAGTAAAATTTTTAGATTTTTCATAGTAAATGGGAGTGTATGGAATCCTGGCTTATTGAAATTATCCTTTATAAGCAAGGCAAAATCAATTACTCCTCTTGATTCTTTCCTGATTCGAATGATAAATCAGCAGTAAAATATGCTACATCAGAGAAGTAGTGTCAATATACTGTCATTAGTTATCAGTAAACTAACCAATATGAAAATTCAATATTTTCAGAACACAATTGCAGTTTTTAGTTCGTTTAGTCATTTTTAATGGTTTATTGTTGCAATGTAAAATTTTAATTTCCCTGTGGCAGCAGAAGTTATATCGGTTGATTTTACAGGTATCTTTTAAAGTTTTTATGTTTTGTTTGGAATTTTTAATAAAATGTATGCTGTATTTGTCATTCAAGTCTTTCTGTTACAGGTCAATCCAGTTATGACATGTTATAAATTGGTCACTGTGGAGTTCAAATGGTTTGGAATTCAAAGTAGGACTGAAAGTTTCATCCAAAAATCAGAAAGACGGCTTTTTACAAATTTTCACAGGCAAGTGATATAATTTTTTAACATTAGAAGTGTAATGTAATGATGATTATTGGTTATCTATCAGATGAAGGTAGGTGTTGATGAACTCCACAAAGAATTATCTTCTGCTGTATGATAATTTCCTTTTAATCTCTACATACTTCCTTCTAATCATTCTACATCCTTGGAATCCCTATTGATTTCCCACATCTACCTTACTAAATGCATAACATTCTACATGTTATTATTTCCTTCAGTAATCTCTTATTGAGCTACTTTGAGCATTCCTGCTATCCATTCTTTCTTTCCTCCTTCAGGTTTCTTCTAACTACAATCTCTTTTCTTCTACCATGTATTTTATTTTCTCAATTCTTCACCAAACCCATCTCTCAAACACCTCTATAAAGACAGAATGTAAAATTTGCTGTGACAACAAATAATATGTTTTGTAACGAGGAGTCGTTGACCAAGAAAAGTATAGTTGATACATATATTTGAATGTATATAAAAAATGAGCAAAATATGACCAATAAAAATTTTGGCTCTTAGTGACAATGGGAAAGTATTGTGGATTAGCTCAGGAAGAATTGTGGACCTGGCTGATACACTCATTAATGATCATTTAGTCTGTAACAGTGACATAATTATAAACTGAATTAGGAAATAGTTTCCGGCGTGATTTCGTTGAACTGCTTCATGATTAAATGGGACACAAACTTTGAAATTACACATTTAAAAAAATGTGGAATTTTTTAATGTGGAATTTTAAAGTTTGTATCTCATTTAATCATAAACTGAATTGTTTACTTCTGCTCTAGGAATCTAAATAGTATATCAGTATAAATGTTAACAATTCATGTTATATCATTGTATTTGACTTTTTTGGATTGGCTTTTTTGTTTTAAACTTGGCTTTTTTTTAGGGTCTTAATAATGAATCTTAGAAACATTTAAAATTTTGTATTTTAATTTAGGAATAATCTTTTGAGTAGTTTTATTTTAGCACTTAAGTACTATAATTAAAATTCTCCTGTGAAACTGACAAAGTTTTATTTACTTCTAATCATAATATGGTTTCACCAGGTTAAGCTGAAATCAATTTAATTTGATAATAGAGAACTTAGTATAAACTACAGTAAAATCCTGTTATAAAGCACCTTGCTTAAGTGATTTCGGATATATCGAAGGTATCACCATGTCCACCAAAATCATTACATGGACTATTTTCTTTGTTAGTACAAGTAGTAGGTAACTTTTTAACGAATTTTATCTCTTATGTGCATACGGACACTTCACAATGGTGTTACATCAGGTGATTATATCAGTGCATTTAAATCATAAAACATCAATTTCTATTGCATTCTGCAAAGAAATTAGTTATAAAATTTTGTTTTACAGGGTTTTCATTAGTTCCCACACATTTTCCCATAATAACATGGCTTGCCAATATAGTGTAAACTTTGTCCCCTTAGACCTGTTATAACCAAATTTTACTGTATTTCTTATTATCAATAAATAAAGAAAACATACTGTAATAAATCTAGTATTTGAAACTTGGATGTTTAAAATCGTTAACTTTTTGAAATTGTTAATTCTTTGTTCAAAATAATTGTCATTCACCTTTAAGTACTATGACTTTTTACAAGAAGATCACAGGTAAATTTCTCCTCATCTTTTGTAGAAATATGTAAAATATACTTGAGAGCTTTATACTTTTCTCTTTACTATATTTTACACATACTAATTTCTATTTGGTTCTTCCATTTGTGAAATAGCTTATTTGATTATTGGATCCTACTCGAGTAGTAGTGTTTTCATTTATAGGGTGCTTCAACAGCTATGGTCATTTTGCACATCTTCAAATCATAGAAAAAACAATTTGGACAAACACAGCACTCATGCCCTGGGTGGGATTTGAACCTGCGACCTATGGGTTAGCCAGCAAGCTCACTACCCCCAGGCCTTCTCGGCAGGCAGACCTTCATTGAATCATTGATTTCTGTATATGGATAATGAGATTTAGAATCTGTTTAGATAATTTGTACCATATTGTTTTTTAGCACTTATATTAACGGAGTGTATTTTTTTCAGACAAGTGTTCTGCTGGATGGATCGCTGGCATGGATTAACTATGGAAGATATTCGAGCAATAGAAGATAAAACAAAAGAAGAATTAGATAAGGTTTGTATGCTATTCAACTAATTACATATCTTTAGTTACTTCTAAACAGACCTGTTAAGTAGGCTTAATTAAAATAGACTTTAAAAGCTTCATTAAGAAAGCAAGGAATATATAAAATTGAAGGCCATATTAGGGTTAGTTTGCATGAAACAATAAAGATGGTTCAATCCAATATTAAAGCCTCTTGAAATGAAATTGGCACAAGAGGTAAGGGTATTCATTCCATATATGTATCTCTTACAGAAAATGTCAATATTACTACTACTATCTATTGTTAATTTAGTGATACGTGGTATTAATTGAGTCATTATTTTTAATACAATAATGTACTGGGACTACATGGTTGTAAAGGTGTGAGGAAAAAAAATTAACATGCTTTCTTTCCAAAAGTCATATACCATATTTATACATGGATTAAGTTTTGCAGTTTGAAAAAATTACCTAAATTTTGGACAAAAACTTGGGTGGGTTTATTCACGGGTAATAATTCTAAGAGATTAAAATCATAGATCCAAAATACATAATGTCATAATTCTACCATTTCATTTATTGATACTAAGTCAGTCAGCATATTGTTCCATCTTTTCCTCAGTCTTGCGAGGAATCTCTTTTCTGCTGATAGGTAGTCTCTTGCTATTTTTCCTGTGATCATCTCAAAGTAAGGTTAACCAACAGAAATAACTGAACCAGTGCATTTATTGTGACCAGGATAGATTTTTTGTAGTCTTAATACTGTTTTTAATATAAAGCCTATATCTATTATTGCCTTCATTTATATTCATATCTTTCTTACATCAAGTCACTGCTGATGAGTGGAATTCTTAACAATAATTTATGGAATTGAATAGATATAGATGGAAGAATATAGTTACATCAAATGATGGTGTGAATGTAATATGTCATAACTTAAGATTGATTTCATTCCCTCTCACTACCAAACAAAGTTATTATTTATGTTTCATGATAATTATGAAGCCATTCATTTACATTTATAACCTTAACAAAAAAGACTAATGTCAAATATCTAAACTAGAGATGGTACGGATAGTAGTTTTCTCAAATTTGAATATTCATCACATCTTGAATATTCAAATACTATAATTGCTAATAATTTATTATATATTATTTCACTAAATTATTTGTCTATTTAAGTTAAAAGCAACAACTCAAATCAAATATATTAACGCTTTATTTTAAGATTTCAATTTACCTATTACGTATATATAATTAAATCAATATCATAAAATAAAATCATAGTGCTTTGTGTCATTTGTTCTAATTAATACTGAAAATGTATAGGAGAGCAAAGCCTTTTATTCATAAATGATGCTCGAACCAAGCAGCAACCAATCTTGACAATCTTCACAAATTTTCTTCAACTTAACTTCATGACAAGCCCAGACTGGACTATTTTTTCACAATGATGAGCTTATCTTGTAATAGTAGTATCGTAGAATTAAGTAAGAACATTAATCAGCATTCATCAATGTACAAAAACTATAATAAATTAAGAAATATATACCAAACAGAATTGAGTGCCCTCTTTGTGCATTTTATGTTTCATCAACATGTCTTAGATAGCATTGTTTGTATACTATATATGTGGCATATGGGATGATATTTGAGGTATTCAAATTTCTCCTTTCAGAATAATTATTCGAGATTCTGCATCATGAATAATTTCTAGGATTCCATTATTTGTGGATAGTCCATCTCTAATCTAACCTCTAAGCATATCTCTGTTAATAGAGGTTTTCATATTATGAGCAATTTTATTTACTAGATCTCTTTTTTATCTTTTTCAGCAACGTAACGTTGGAGAAGTGAGGGGGATGAAGGCTGAAACAGATTGATATTCTGCCTCCAGCTCAATCCCTCAACCCATGTGCCACGCACCCTCCAAGACCCAAATGATGCCTCTGATCCCAACTCCTTCCTGCCATAAAAGTTATCGAGATATCCTCCAAGGCACACACACACGTGGTTTTAATTTATGCATTCTATCCATGCCTTAAGTTGTAATGTTTTTTGCTTTAATTATATATTTTCATGTTATTTTTGTACAAAACTTTCCAGTTGTACATTTTAGCCCCTACCTTGAATGGTTTCCACCACAAAATTTTCCCACAATTTTTTAAACATCCCATTTTTCTTGTGATGTTGTTTTTATGTCTTTCTGGCTAATTTCACCATGTGGGATTACTCGTCCTTAACCTTCATATTTTGGTCCTCCTTTCGAAAAATGTGTAGCTGTTTATTTTTTAAGCAGAAAAGCTACATGAAAAATGTTGGTTGGAAAAAGTTTGTTGTAATGTTATTATTCTAATGAATGGTACTAATAGATTTAGGCCTGATTGAAATAACAAATAATGGAGTCATTTTATCTTGTTATCTGTTATTCTTTAATGATTTCAGTTTTATATTATATTTTCTCTAAAAAATCATGAAAAACTTTGGCCAGTTGAAATCTTATTTGTCAGTACATTATTGTACAAAGTAGTAAGCAGCTAAATGTCAATATTTCTAAAGTTCAGGAAGGGGCAAAAAAAAAGGATTAAAACCATTAAGAAAGCAACATTTTTCTTAGCATGGCTGCCATTGCCAGACAATGGCAGAGAGGGCATACTGTGTCAGTTGAATGATGTTACTAGTGATAATTGAAAATGGTTACCATAGAACTTCATAGTATGTCCTTACTCACTTGATCCTGTATTCTCCAAAGTATGGATGTCTCAACATTACTACTTCTAAGTACCTCTTGCATGTTTAGCATAGACACTGTGACAAGAGAAAAGACAGTGGACTTTGCACTGCACACCAGTCCATGAAATAGCAAGAACGAATGTCAGAGCTGTTAATGTGTATTTAATAGTGAATGGGAGGCTGTTTATTAATGCAGTGATAATAATGATTATTCATATGTATATTGTAAACAAAGCTAACTAGCTTAAGTTTAAACATTTAGGGTGACATAATGCAATATTGATTGGAAAGATGATGTGGATGGGAAAGTTGCCCTTAGCTGAGCTGAGGAAACAAAGTGGTCACAGTTGCTGTTTCTATCTCTGGCAGTGGACTGTGTCAATTTAGAGATTTGGGACTTAATAAACATCACTTCTGTGAGCGTATATACCAAAACAGTGACAATGATTTTATAGGCTCTTTTGCTTTGACCTATAATATATGGAATGCAGTCAGCATATAGGAACTCAAAATGTTTTTTCCTTCAAAATTACCTTACTTTGTAAAGTGCTGTAAATTTTGACAGTTAAATGGTCTTCTGCCCCATTTTATTTTGACAGTACTATTTTGTCATATGCTTGTTTGTCGGTAGATAATTTTTTAAAACTCAGTTAATGAAAGCAGGTAAACGATTCCACCTTGACACCACCACCTTCCAAATTAATGAACATTCCGCACAACCCTAAGCTTGACATTAAGTGAATTGAAAATGATTCAGGAACAGAGTTGTGAATTTTGCATACCTGTGCATGTTGAGAAATCAACTTTTGTTGTGTATATATTTAAGTGGCATATGTCTGCTCATTCAGTCTGTTGAAATGTGCTCATGGGAATACCCTGTAATTACTATAATGAAATGGAGATTCATAATTGTGAACCAGCAGTAAGGTACGACCATTTTTGTGCGGCTGTGAGAGCTTGATTTTCTCGTGACTCTTTCTGAGATCATTGCTTGTGTTTGTTCGCTCTAAAATATATGGGGATTCTTGGAATTCATTGGACGGTGTATCCCCAGCCGGTCACAAAGTTAAAACTCCTTGGACCAGTCACAGAGATCTCAGGAATCTGAAGCATTCCACATGCGTGGTTGTGGCAGGCTCCACAAAAAGTGAATTTCAAGCTTCTTGCTGAAGTCACTCTTTTTATTCCATCTCCTGGTTACCTCCTCCTACTTGACCCCTTAGATGAAGGAGTGGTTGTCAATTGTTTTCCATGGTGATGTGTATTTATGGTGTACCTAGTAAAATTTTTGAAATTGCAGAGGAGGTCGAGATGGGTTGTGGTTGTACATACTTTTTTTAATTGTGATCAAATGAGATGGGTTGTAAGGGGGAAATGTGCAAACAAATATTACAGCTGTGAAGAGAAGAGTTACTGTCAGTTCCCTATTGAGTGAGTTGAAAGAACTTGGAAGGGAAGATGTGCTCTGTAAACTATGGTATAAATGAATTTATGTGGTAGTAAAATGAAAAATGTGGCAATGATTACTTCTTTCCTTATAATAATACATATTGGTACTAAAGTGTGGGCACAGTTTATGGATCATCAGTTAATAGATATGTAAATAATTTTTTTAATCATATCTTTATTCTCCAACAAAAAAATGGCATAAAAAATTGCATTAGAACCATGAATACTCATAAATGAGAACACCTGATGCTGAACCTAACGTTCACATGATGTGGCAATAATCTTTATTCCTGAACAAAAAAATTCATAACAGAATCTGTAAAACTATACATCAGTCAAATTAATTTTTTTCACCCCTATGATGACATCTTAAAAACTTGCATTAAAACCATCAGTACCCGTATATGAGAACACCTGATATAAATATGACCCATTTCAAATCTCTTCAGATTCTTCAATCCACCACTCAATTTAGCCCATATTCTTTCACCAGATTCCCTGCAATAACAAGACGCTGGATCTCAGATGTGCCTTCATATATTTCAGTGATCCTAGCATCCCTGTAATGACGCTCTGCAGGCATGTCTGAAACATACCCCATGCCACCAAGGATTTGAATACACTGGTGTGAGACAAAGGTGGCTGCTTCTGAAGCTGCAAGCTTGGCCATTGCAGCTGCCTGTAGAAAAAAATGAAACCAACTATGTTAGCATAGTCCTAAATTTAAGATACAGAAAAGATGCAATTAATGTTACAATAGGTTGATTTCTTCGAAGGGCAACCAATTTTGAGGCATTTGCATAAGAGATAGTGGATGGATGGGGATTCAACATCTTGCCAATCCAATTAAGGAATTTTATGTCAAAAAACACCTTGAAATTATATTTGGAATATCCAAGCTATCACCTTGCAGATAATCTAGAAGCAATATTTTGCTTTAGCGAGACAATTATAAACAAAACTAACCAGCCAAAAGTGTAGTAAAATATATGAACCCAGAAGCTTATCAATCCCATTCCATACTGGTTTCAAAATTCCCATGACATGCTACTATTTTCAAGGTCAAGTTTATTTGGGCTCAGCAAGTAGCAATCATACTGATTTAATACTGTAAAAGTACATAGTACTTAAAAGATCTTGTGCCTTCCCCGCATTTTGTAAATGAATTCCTCTCGGGTCTTCAACTGGGTAAGAGTGGTAAAAGGCACCAACGTTTCAACAGCCAACTCTGCCATTGTCATCAGTTACCCTGATGATGATGGCCGCGTCTGCTGTTGAAACGTTGGTGCCTTTTACCACTGTTACCCAGTTGAAGACCCGAGAGGAATTCATTTACATAGTATTTTATTGTAAGAAAAATATACCTTAGGACTTATTGTTTGATATAAATGTTACTTAGGCATGTTTTTTGAAGTCATGCCTTCTGATGAGTCTTACTAGTAATACTACTAATATTATTCCACTTCCACAGCTTTTAAATGTTAATACCAATCACTAGAAGCATAAACAGAAATATTTCCCGTCGAAAATACACTACACTCCTTTGGTTTTCAATATGAGATGAGGAACTAAGCTTAGTCTTAAAGCTTAAGATAACCTTAAATAGAATTTTCATCTAAGGTTTCAACATTTCACTGTGCACACACTCAAAGAGTTCCATTTCATCATTATGAACTACCACACATCAAGCGAGCAAGAATCTTTACTCCAATTGGGAATCTTTCAGTACTAGACTGATCAACCAGAGAAATCCTGAGATGTACATTACATGTCATCCAGGTAACCTGTTATGTCATTTTAGAAGTTAGGTCATCAACCTTCTTATGTTTTTTAGGAATCATGAATTTGCTTTTGCTAAATAAAATATACACAATAATTTCTACCCAAAAATTAAGTGTATATATTTTGGTTTTGCTGCATTACTAACTACTTTGTAGAGGGAAAAAAGGGGTTTTGATTCTATAGAAATATGGAAGAACATGTGAGACACTAGGTAGACATTCAGATACAACACATTGGTTATCATAGGAAGGTGTATGGCTCATTGTTGTCCATCCCATGTGGCATGAGAAACCTATGTCAAGTGAATGGTATCAATATGCAAGGGACAATCCTGAACTACTAAAAATGAAGACCAAAGATCATTTGTGAAGACTAACAACTACTTAAGGAGCTGAATGAAAATTGGAAAGGCATGTATTTAAATGGAGACAATAAACTAGTTTCCCTCTAAAATTCCATATTACACATATTTATACCATATTTAGGACACATCTAAAGCATTCCGTTCCTCCAATAAACTTCCAAATGATTTTTTTAAACTGGATTTTTTAAAGAATATCTCTCTCACCTGTTTCGCTTCTTCAATTTGTTATTCATTTTATGCATGATAGAGCATGTTATTATTTGTTCATACTAATACCATCCTGTAGACCAAGGATCTGAGGCTTTTCCAGCATTGATGTCAACACCCTAAAGACGATGGCAGAGTTTGCCGTCGAAACATCTGTAGCAGAATATATGACCCAGTGGAAATCCTGAGAAGAATTTACCAGTAAAAATGACCAGCTAACTTTATTTTTGTATAACTCCTTTCAATAGATCCACTCACATCAAATATATCAAAAGTTAGGAACCAGATTAATGCATTTCGCCCAGGGTATGTTCATAAATGAAGCAAAGAAATATATGACCCCGGAGAGAAGGCCACTTGTTTGGAAGTGCCTGATTTGTAGTATATGTTAAAAAAGCTTTATGGCAAGCAGTCAGAAACCAAATAACCATAAAGGAAACAATAAATGGAAAAAAAATATAATTACTGATTGCTATAAGACTCAATGTACTAGTGCTTGGGTCCTGCTGAAAATCACCTATAATATTAGAACAAAATTATCTTTATGTGTAAATACATATTAAATTTTTAAAAATAAATATGTAGTTAAGTGATGCAATATAGGAAAGATAAAATGTTCAGGTGAATATGGCTATAAAAAGTGATTGGAATGAAAAATTTTAATTAAAAACTCAAATTTTTATGATTACAAAAGAAATATCTTTATGGGCTGGCAAATAGAATTGTCTCTGCAGTTCAAAATCTACCTTTAATATCTGATAGCAGCAATGTCAAGATGCATGCTCCATAACAGAATTCTATGACTTTAGTATTTCACTGAACATCATTCCCTGTTACATGGGCGAATATTGCAACATTCACACCTTGAACTAGAAGATGGATATCTTCCAGAATGTAATAAAACAACTGTGGTAATGAGTCACAGAAAGGTCAATGTGCCTGCTATGGAAATAAGCTGTCAATAGATTTTAAATATATACTGATGTGCTTAAGTCATCATTCCAAACAGTGTAGAAGAGTTCATTGAAGTTTTTTGCAAGAGATGTTTTCTAGCTTTCAATGCAAAAATATGAAGTCTGCATTTCTTACATGTGATTATAACCCATCAACAAAGTACACCAACAATAAATGTATAATGATACTAGTGAAATATATGAGACCCAAAGACAACTGTTAGATATTCTATGCATGTTAAGCAAGTTCTTTAACAACTATAAATAGGTTCACAATTGAGTGGAAAATGATAAAAAATTTCAAACAGTTTAAGCCATTATTTTTTATGGAAGTACCTTGGTAAAGGGTTCTTTTCTGTCTTTCAGAACAGCTGCTCTCCATGTGAGAAGCCTTGCACTTTCTAGCCTCAAAGCCATATCAGCCAACTTTAGCTGAAAGAATAGGAACATTAACAATTATAAATAAAAATGGTAAATTAGGCATCACACACAATTGGTAAGATCAATTTGAAATTATGCATATCTTGAAAACATCTTTACAAGACCTAAACTTTTCCTAATAAGTTTAATTCCATGTATTTTTGCTATGTCCATGTAAAGTAGTTACAGGCATTATTTACATGATTTAATACCTCCTGGCAAAAACAGTTGAATTGCATGTATAGTGAAAAAAGTCACACCAATTACCAAAGGTCCTGAGGGATTGAGTCAATTTGATAACTAAACAGCTATCACATAGTGGCTGTCATGGAGTCATCAAATACAGAATGAGAAGTATGATAAATAGATTAGAATTCAAATGAATACACAGTTAAGATAATTATTTTCCTAAGGCTATCAGAGAAGTAGGATATCATAAAAGTACATTTCTTCAGCCTGAAAACAATGGAATTGTAACTATTGCTTAAAAATATATGTTCAATGTATTCAAATGCAACTGACAAATCAAAAAGAGTGACAGCCATTGCTATCCAAAAGGTACACTTCTTTAATTATATATTCAATGCTTTGGACTCCAGATACATCTTTACAAACATTAAACTTAATATGTATACATAAAGCTTCAAATGATTCAAAATGACTGTGGTTTTTGAAAACTTTTAGAGGCAAATAAATGAATTACTGACATCGGTTGAACATTAGTATGTACATCTCTATATTCGTAAACAGGAAACAAAAGATATTTTTAGAGAATTTTGAGTATTGAGTGTATAAATGAAATTGGTGAGTTAAATGTGATGTACCATGTTATAGTGTAACTTACTTATGTTTCAAAATGAGGAAAAATATTATACATGTTGGGAAAGAGCAATGTAAAAAAATTGAAGGACTAATCAATTAACTAGTTCCAATTTAGGAAAGTTATTGTGGAAAACTTTGTGGAATTTGCTCAGCATATTGAAGTAAGAGAAAACATTTGGTAATCCCACACAAATTCCAATTTGTGCGGAATTACCAAGTGTTTTCTCTTACTCCAATATAGTTCAAATTTAACTTTTATTCTCCTTATTCCTGTCGACATTTAGTTACACTAATTAGTTTATATGTAGTAATTTATTCATTGGGTCATTTCACAAGCTATATTACTATTTTTAATTCTGAAATCTTCATTATAAACTTCCCTAATGTCAGCCAACATTCTGTGTCATAACTTCACTATAAATGACAGAGCATCTTTATCATATTAAACAACAAATATTTGGCCCAAGTACTATCAAAACAGAATTTGTGGTGTAAAATACAAATTTGAACCTGTTCAACAAATTCTTTTTTATACTAATATCCTAACATAGTTTCATGGAAATTGCGAAGAAATAGGGAGGTTGATTTGTGAACTATATGCATAAGAGTTATAGAAAAAAGCCTAAGGTAGTTTGATCAGTGAGGGCAGAAAAAAGTGCCCACCTAGTACTAAGCCCTATGGCATGTGAAAATTCACTTATCCAGGTAGTGAATCCAGTTCCTTTCCCTATGCTACAGGTAGTTCCTCATAAATACCCAGAAAACAATTTGGCTTGGGCTTTAGCTGGAGGAGTCCAGAGACATCACTGGCCCTTGAACCAGAGTCCCCCATTCAGTATCCAAGTGCTCTGGGCTACCATGACCTCTTATGATGTTTAATTATTCATAAAAAGGCTATTAAAATCAATGATATAATGTTTACAATAACTGTCCTTTGGTATTGAATATTAATTCGATGTGTTTTATTCAAATGATGGCATATGTAGGAGAATTTCCATTTGGCCATATTGATCATTTTGATCAATATTGTGGCTATTGAAATGCAGGTTTTTATCTTTATTCATGAACCTCAAATCATGCAAATAAAAATTTAATGACCTTGTAAATGTGTAACATATCTAATTAAAATGAAGGAGTAGTGACCCCTGACTATTTTTGCTAAGTAACATCTCTTCTCCCTACTCCTTGTGGAATATTTAATGTTAAAAACTCAATGCTCCATCAGGTCACTTATAATCTTCCTCTTGTATTAAATAGCTACAAATCACATACAAGGTTTGAGAATCAGAAGGGTATAATTACCCTTCAAACCTCAATTCGTTCCACTATTATCATAGGTTGGTCACCTCTACCTTATCTCCTGTTTCTCGTGGAGAGCCTGATCTTACTTCCATGTTTATTCAGAACCAGAATGGCAGCTTAAGCTGTTTCCCTAACTCAATCAAAAGAGCCATCTGGAGAAAGGTAATTACTGTTAAATAAAGGTCCAAATCAACAATACAGTTAGGGCCTCCATTCCCTTCCAACCAAATGAGTTCAACCTCATTTTTCTTCTTGCTTTCAAACTGCAAGTAATCCTGTCATAATCATAAATATATGTATATAATTAAATCATAGTACCTGTATACTCTGCAACTTGAGTATAGGGGCTCCAAAAGCAATTCTTTTGGCAGCATAGTCTATTGCACAGTCTAATGAAGCTTGGGCAATGCCCAGAGCTTGAGAAGCTATACCTATCCTACCAGAATCTGCAAATGAACAATTGTATCATATTTTAATGATTATAAAAGTTTATGAAGTAAATAATACAATTCTAATTCAAGTGCCTTGATGCAAGTCCATGAAAGAGCAAATAACTGTAGCCATTTTACTCACCTAAAGTCATCATTGCAATTTTAAAGCCCATTCCTGGCTCACCAAGCATGTTTTCCTCTGGAATGAGGCAGTCTTCAAATATGAGATTGCATGTTGATGATGCTCTTATCCCAAGCTTATCTTCCTTTTTTCCCAATGATAGACCTGTTGTGATAAATATTAAAGCTATGAAGGATCTGGTGTTTTCCCAGTGAGTAATACTGATGAAGTCTTTCTGGACTTTCCATTGGGTCAGGAAAGCTTTTCAATGCCTGTCTCTGCCATCATCCTCAGAGTTACTCAGAGAGATGGAATGTACATGACAACTTAACCAGTAATATGGAAGCTAATTTATAAATCATAAAAATGCCCACACTGGGTAAATATTTGTGATACTTCTTTTAATCCATAACCCCTATTATTTTTTCCCACCCATTATTCTCATTACAACATTTACATATAGTGATGAAAAATCAATGCATAAACCTAAGGTTGGTTTGTTAGGTGAGGTTAGAGCCCAATGATATGTGAAAATTCATGCATCAAAGTAAGAGAGCAGGTTTCTTTCTTTGTGCCATCTGCAGTTTCCAAGGAGGATATAGTATCCATAAATCACTCAGGTTCTGGCTGGGATGCACAAGAGGCTTCACTGGATCTTGAACCCCTTTCCCCCAAACAGTAACCTAGCACTCTACCCACTGGGCTACCAAAACCTAAATTCATATTTGCATAAAAATAAAGATGATGAAGCAGAATATTACTTTACAAATCTCATAGCTTCATGGGAGAAATATTTAAACTAAGGCAATATAATAAGAGGAAGAGAGAAATAAAGAAATATGGCAGTAAGAGCCATGAAAACCATTGAAAATTATCAAGTAAAGAAATACACAAGCTTCATATGAATTTGAAATAGTGCAGATAAATGTCACTATTGTCATTAGAATTAATACAGAAAAGATAAAAACATTGGAAAATTTAGAGATTCAGGAGAAAGAAATAAAACCAGCACTTTAATACATAAAAAAGGTGAAATAGTTGATGATACCTTAGGTATTCGAGAAAGTAAAGATAAAATTAGTTCTACAGATTTTGACAATGCATGGGGAATCTGAAAATTCTCATTAGGAATGAAAGAAAATGTTCACATTTCCACAAATAACCTCTGCTAAGACCTAGGTTTTGATCTAGTATCATTTTTATTTTATTTTTCAGTAGCCCACACACAACACAAAGCCAGTTACAGTGACAAAATATAACAAGGATGAAACACATTCATGCCCTAAGTGGAGAATGAAAAACCACCTCACCGGGATTTGAAACTCGCAACCTCTCGATTGGTAGACGAGGCCAGCAGGGTAACGTCCTTTTATTATGAAAAGTTGTACTTTCTTCATTTCTAATGAGACTATTGAAAAGGACATAGTGGTAAGAGTAAATAATATTTCACAGGAGTTAAGAAATAATTTTAGAACAAAATAGTTATGGGATCATTTATGAATTATGTGAGGCTTAATAAGCAATTATTTGACAAGAGTTAATGCATTTATAAGTAAATGATTATGGCAAAGGATTTAATAAAGCCATTATTCATTCCAAATCCATGAAAAATAAAAAGCAGTAAGTATGGCTTGGAAATGATTTTGATTTTCACAACAGAAGGTAATACAGAAGAGTTGGTATAATAATATCATTTCAGCTTTTAAAAAAATGGTAGGAACATAATGCCCATACACTGTGAGTGAGTGTGAACACAGCAAGAGTGAGAACACTGAGATTTAGGGATGTAGATTTGGGGATACCATAGTTTTCAACCCAGAGAATGAGTTTGCTAAGATATGGAGTGAAAATTAAGATATCACAGTTGGGGGAGGGCAGTCCTTATTCCTAAGCCACCTGTGGTTTCCCAAGATAATATGGTACCCAGAAAATTACTCATCAATTTGGTTTGACCTGGAGTTAAGCTTAACTAGTTTATATGTTCAAAGGATATAAACCCAGGCACCCCATTTCTGTGGAAATAGATGGAGAAATAAAACTAAAAAAGGAAGCTAAATGAATAGGTGCTCTGAACAATAGGAAACAAGAGGGTATTTTTATGATAAATTCGAAGAATACAAGGTTTGGTTAATAAAACAAAAAGAGGAAGATAATAACTTTGCAAGGATAAAGGTAGGGATAAAACAAATGAAGTGTGATAATTGCTATTTCAGTGCTAAACATAATTAGGGCCTATACATTTTAAAGCACTAGATTCCTTGGAGGTCAGTGACATGGTGTAGCAGTTATCTGCTGCCATCGAAACCTTTATATTAGAAAACGGACTGCCAATATATATATTAATTATGAAACAAGACAATACCCTTACATAAAACAAACCAACTAGGTATAAAATCATAACAAAAACGGTACATACCATTAATGGGTTTTGGAACGATAAATGCACTAATACCCTTGTGTTTTTTACTTTTGTCTGTCGTAGCAAATAATACACAGGCTTCGGATTCATATCCATTGGTTATCCAAGACTTGGTCCCATCTAATTTCCATTCATTACCTTTCTTCACTGCCATTGTGGATGCAGCACCAGCGTCACTTCCATTTCCTGAAATTATATGGCCAGAGTGGTATTAAATATGGTTTTTATAGAAAAAAGCAGACGAAATTTTCGATACACCCTTACCAGGCTCACTGAGTGCAAAGCAACCAACACGGTCCCCATTGGTGAATGGTCGCACAAACTTCTCCTTTTGTTCTTTATTGCCAAACTTTTGAATTGGACCAAGATATAAGGAATTATTTACGCTCATTATGACACCGGCAGATGCACAGCCTCTGAAAAGATAGTCAATTTACGGGGAGGACCCTCTCAAATAATTTTCACCAGTCACTGTTACCTAGATACCTTACCTAGATATTTCCTCCATTGCAATTGAATATGCTAAATAATCAAGACCAGTACCTCCAAGTTCTTCTGGAACATCGATACCCATTAAGCCGAGATCGCCCATCTTTTTAATCTGCAGATTGATGAAAATCAGATTTGATTCAACACCACAAGAAATAGTCAGAAATGAATAGAGGATAAATTATACGCAAAAAATACCTGCTCTTTAGGATACAAATGTTCTTTATCCAACTTTGATGCAATAGGTTTAAGTTCGCTTTCAGCAAAGTCACGGCATGTTTTCTGTAGCATTTGATGGGTTTCAGGAAGTGAGGTGTACGAAGCAATAGCTCTTACTGAATGCTGCTGGAAACATTTCACTGAAATAAGTTTATGGAAACCAACATAATTCGACAAATATTAAATAAGTTACTCCAAATTATAAAAACTACGTAACTGCTGCAACAATGAGAAATCTCGAAAATATTACACACCAAGCCTAAGAGCTCCAGACCTCGAGAGTACAGACATCTTTGAAAAGAAAGCTAAGTGCCGTTATGTGTTAAGAGGTATTTATTTACTTGTATAAATGTCATGGGGTTTTCTTATCAGCTCTTGGTCCTTATGAGTTAGTTATGAAGTCATTCCACGCACAAACAACTAATTTCATTTTTTAAATGCATCTCCCCCATGATTGAAGCTATTTATTTTAGTTTTAATTCTTGGCAGCATTTTAATTGAAATTAACTTGTATAAAAAACAAAAGACAAACTTTATTGGGGAACTTGGAGATAGTGGCGGTGCCTGGTGTAGTATTTCGCTTTGCGGGCCGTCGAGGAGTTGCCTTGAAAAACTGGGATGACGTCACGTAACGTTGAGCTGCCATCTTAGTATTACAAGGGCGAGGGACTTGAATTTTGCTGGGCATTGTAATCCACTTCGTTTACAATCATCCTTGTATAGTTTTCTTTTATAAGTGGTTACTTTTGTTCTTTGTGTAGCGGGCCAATGGCTGAAACCGATAAATTGAATATTGACAGTATTATAGCACGGCTGTTAGAAGGTAAAATATTTGTTGTCGTTAACCGTTGCGAAACGCCAGAGTTAAAAAAATCACTCCTTCACCGTATAAACTTGCCGACTACCTAATATATATAAGATATTACTTATTGTGCATCTTTTATACGATGTTTCTCATAGTAAACTGTTTTTATTTAGCGTTATTCATTTAGAAGTGGTGTTTTTTTATCTGTCCTTGTGTTGAAATAAGATGGTGTAAATGTTTTTTCACCTTTGAAATAAGTGTGTTTTGGTATGAAAAATTGGTGCATTATTGTTATACTCTAAAATACCCCTTTTGTTTATAGTCCGTGGAGCAAGACCAGGGAAGAATGTTCAGTTGACAGAAGGAGAGATTCGTGGCTTGTGTTTGAAGTCTCGAGAAATTTTCCTCTCTCAGCCAATATTATTAGAATTAGAAGCCCCGCTTAAAATATGTGGTGAGTAATATCCCATTTTTTCATTTATAATTCAGTTTTAAGTTATAAGCGAATGTAACTATTTTCTTCAAAAGTCTTACGTTGAATAAGTTAATAGCAATTGTCAACCAACCAACTTAATGGTTGACTAATTTTAATTTGTTTAGTGTCTTATTTTTAACGAGTAAAACATTTTTTAAGTGTTCCTTTTACATTTCAATCTCCTTGAACACTAGTTTGCTGCTCGTTAGCCCCAATCATTTACCATTATTGTTTTGTGGTTATCGTAGTCTTGTGATAGACCCATTATGCATTTTTCTTCCTTAAAGAATTAACAAGGAAAGCAATGGATAATTATTTGAACATTTTTCATAATTTACTTCAACCGGGCTACTTCAAAGCTTTGTTTTAGCAGTTAATTACAAGTGCTTAATTTTTTTATAAACTCTTTTGCTAACGTTTCTGTCTCTAGTCCAAACTGGGAATTTACTAATTTCCTTGAAGAAGTCAATGGTTCGTGCTACTCATTTGTTGATTTGAGTAGTAATTTCTGATAGCCTACGAACACCGGCATCGTTTTAAGTTTCCCAAAACTCATTCTGAAAATTGTAAATATATCCTCCTACCTATCCAGGAGAGAATTTAGTTTGACATTTATATTTATCGCCACTTAATTTAGTTGGTTTAGCATTTGTCTTTATCCCCTTTGCTTCCCGTTGTCGCGAGAAATGCCCTTGGTATCTTTCCCTTCATAGAGAGTGATTGAGTACCAATTAATTGTTCCTCTTGGACGGGAAGTCGGAGGTCGTTCCAGTTGATCCGTTCTCTATCCCATAGTAGTATGGGATGCACTAGTTTTATGTCTGGCAAGAACATCTGCAATTCATGTAGATAGTGTATTTGGGTCAGTGGACGAAGATGCCTGTAGCTTGTGGCGATGGTGACGTTGCTCTGTCACGTGACTTTGCTAAGTGCCACTAGGCGCGTTCTTCAGGGAGGGAGGGGATTTGCCGATACGCTGCGTCGGAATGGTTTGTGGCTGAACGCGGACGAGGTCGGTGTACGAGGGAGCTTGGGGCACGGATCGGTAGACAAGCCAGCGAATTACCCGCGTAAATACATGCGCAAGGTCTGCCGGGTTGGGGCGTGCAAGTCGCATGGAATTAATAGTACCAGTCCATGTGTACAAACAGGAATAGTTAAGCAATTTATTTTATTTAGGAAAACGATACCCTCAGTAAAGTTCTCTCAGACTGCTACCGGTGTATTTCAGTAACTGATGAAATAATATGTATATCACTGTTAATACAGTATAAATATCTTGTTATTTTGTATACTGAGGTCTTACCGTTACTAAATTTCATAATCGTTCGTTCAAATTAAACGTTAAATCTCCTTGTTTACAAATTTAGGTTTATACGCTTGAAGTTACATTTAGAAAACCAATGTATAGCGATGTTTAGATTTCGGCTTTCCAATGGTGGGTCTATTGATTCTCATGGTAAGCGTCTTTCGATCGAGGGTTGTCGAAGACTCCATTTCACTATTGATCCTGAATAGTTTTTCTTTGCCTGTCCCTAGGAATAAATTTTCATTTTATGAGATGATGTAATGCTGTTTATAAGTAATTAATTCATTTCCGTTAAAAATGCCGGAACATGACATTGCTCCTGAGGAATTTACAGATATAATTTCGATGGTAAAACCAGATATAAGATTCTAATTGAAACCTGCATTTTGTTTTAATTTTTGGTGTAGTGAAATGAGTTATCACGATATCAAATACGAATATTATCTCCCACGATAACTTTTGCAATTCCTGCGCCCTCGTATTTTTTTACGCCGACGGTCCCAGGAAAAAATTCCGACAAGCCAGTCTTACTTTAATTTTTCCCTGCGTTCATGGTTCGCAATTCGTAATTATATTTTGGCTACTTCATTTGAGACCAATCATACATCCGGCATATTTTCCTCACCTCTTTTTCATAAAGATACCATGTACCGCACACTTCCGCTGCCACGGAAGTGGATTAACCGGTATTTCCATTATCCGGGAAAATTATTTCCCTTCCATCCCAGATAATCGAGTCTGCCTTGTCTTTTTTTTTTCAAATTAAACATTTCGAAGTTTCCATCGTATGGCTGTGGCGAGTGGACGGGTAAATTAGGTTTTGCTGTTATTATTTCTCTCGAAAGGTGCATTTTATGGCGGTGCTAAAAGTTTTTTGTTCCAAATACTACAGTGCATTTTGCTGCCCTTGCACGTGGTTTCAAAGAATGGTGGCGCCCAAGTACTTTCCTGTAGTGCCTGGCAGGAGAACTGATATCATTGTGTTACAGATGTAGTTAAATATGTTATGTAAAAAATAAACCCATTATGAAAACGAAATTATTACTTATTATATTATATGCTCTTTGAATGTACATCTTAATTTAAAAGTTCGTCTGTGTTGTCGGACGCGTTTGATAAAACCTGATCGTACTCTGGCCGTTCACGGGGGAAGTATAGAGTCCATGAACGTGAAGTTTCTAGTGGTTCACCTCCATGTATAAAATTTAATTACAGGAATTTTTGTGCCGCAATGGTCACAACTATTAGTTTCTTTCAACCTCGACTTCCTTGTTTTCATGCGGTTCCTTGCGTGATGTCATTTAAGCTTTATTTAAGAAGGCGCAGTTGGCACCCTCTTACAGTTCGTCTGGGGATGTCTAGTAATCGGCCGAAGGGTAAAAAGGGTGAGGAATAGCCATAGTGGCCCAAGGCCAGCATCTGGCTAAAAGTAGGCGATATCAAAAGGGTAGTGTGAAGCAAAAGGTGTTCTGCTTCCAAAGCTTGACGAACCGATTTTGTGTCGAAATTTAAGGCGTCTTAGTTGCCTTTATGGAGTAAGCTGTTTTCCATCTAATTCCCACAGTTGTCTTTTGCCTTGCGCGGTGTTATTATGGCTTAATTTTTCGTTTTACGCCCAAATCTCTATTTCCTATTATTTGGCAGCGTTTGGAGCAGAATCCAGTTACCCTGCTTTCTCAGGTTATATGTTCCGATACGGAAATGTATGTTTTTCGAGGCAGCCCAAAATATCTGTAGTTTCTTCTGATCCAGGTAAATATTTGAGCCCTCAAGTAACTGCAAAGGGAAAACATTTTCGACACATAACTGATCTCAAAATAGATCAATCGGTTATTTCAGTACACTTGTTTACTTTTACTCATTAAGTCAATCGTATTACACGGGGGTAAGGTTATTAAACACAGATTTTCCGCCTTCTCTAGAAATAAACTCGTTTTTAGTTCCCCTGCGTCTTTTAAGCCTTGCTCGAAGCTTGATATTTTAGATAAAACGTCCACCATTCTCACAGAATAGATAGCTCGAATCTCTCTAATGGTCTTTGCCTGGGAAATTTTACTGTAAGGTTCTCTTTATTACGTGTTCAGGATTCGATGAATAAATCACGATAGGCTTAAATATTTAGTAATGAATACAATAGCCTTTTCTAGGAATAGTGATGAGGACTAGTTAAAACAAAACTGCTATGGGGAATAACCTGTTCAAACCTGTAAACTTGAACAGTAAGAGATCGGAACTTAGAGAATGTTGATGGAAGATTTAAGAAGTTCGCAATACTTAAATAGTTATTTTTATGTAATCGTATTTGGGGTTTCCATCAAATATTAGAATTGAAATGAACAGACACAAGTTTTGGTTAGAGTTGATAGCTGTCGACAGACCTATGGGTTAAAAAAAACCTGTGTTGATGATTATGTACTCTGTTGATTGATATTCCATCACTTGGAATTCGCATACCGACACGATGTTTCCTTTTTCTCAAGGATGCTATAGTAACTAATCAAATAAGCGGAAGCAGATATTAAACTCTTCGTCCAGTTTTAATCGACAGCTTATTCTAATTATACACTCAGAGCTATTCCCAAAATATTCATTCTTACGTACAATATTTAATTTCAATATAAATATTACTCACGGTGCCCTAAAATTGGAATACATAGAGATAAAAATAACCTCCTAATTGTTAGCGAGATATTTTTACGGAAAATTTCCCCCACCGAACATCTGTAGGTGGTGTTGCCGTTTCTAATGGCTCATAAATGCCTAATTTTAATCTCCCTTGGCTTCGGAGCAATGCTTCGAAATTTCTCAAACCCAACTTGAACACGGAGACCTCAGCCGGCTGGCATGCACATAAGAAAATTGCTTTTTAGGGGATATTTTCCAATCCCTCAGTATCTTCCTACTCATTGTTTTGGTACATTATTCAATTATTTACTCTACTCTTGAGGACTTTCAGTTCGACTGCAATGCGTATGCGACGTAGTGAGAATTTGGAAACATTGGTTGCTAAGCGACGGAGAGGGCAGTGATCCCCACGGCAAAATTGGGTCCCTTACGACTGTTATTGCCCCAAATGGCCCTTAGACAATGCCTAGCACAAGGTTTGGGGCACCGCCGTAAATCGCGCCGGCGGATGTGCGTATTTACACCGCGAGAGGTGCGTGAAAACGTAAAGCGTGACGCACGCGCGTATTGACCCCAGTTATTGACGCCCCGATGTTCCCGACTCCTTGTATACAGAGAACGTGCCGTGTTCACCGGCCCGTTTTATTCTGAACTTAATTTCGTTTCATTAATAAGACTCTTCGTTTGGGGTAACTGTTTTTTTACAGCTTTCCGTTCGAGGATGGAAAGCTCATGGCGTGCGTGCGTTGTTACTCTTCCGTAGATTTATCTGCTTTTCCCTAACCCGCCCCGCCTTCCCCTTCGCCGCCTCCCCTTAAACTTCTGTTCTTTCCCAAGGTCGAGGCTGTGGGGGCTCAGCAGGTTTTTGGCTTTTGGCCAGGATCAATAAATGTGTATAAATGTCTACCATAGCTTCTTGCAGGAGACTAACTTCCTACTATTTCTTTCAAATAACTGTATTGGTTCCTTTTCGATTGGGTGTACTGCCTTATCTTTTCGCACTAAACGCGTGGCCGGGATTGCCGATTTCCGGTCCCCAGTCGTTAATGAACTCGTTAGGTATTAATCGCTAAACATCTTCTGAGGGTGATATGGTGTACTGTTTTCCCCAAAAATTGTTTTATGCGCTCATCGTCTGCTGGCCGCAAAAGATATGTTTAGCAGACTTCTCTTATCTCAATTTTCCCTTCACTTTTTATACTATACACACCTTATATTTAACATCCCAATTTCAGGTTCGCCAAATTAAAATGCATATTATGGATTCTTCAATAAAAATTCAGCATAATAGGAAATTAGGGCATTAATAATAATATTTGTGACCAATGAAATTTATCATCATGCCTATCATTTGGGATTGAAAATACTGGTGGAGTCTTGAGCATAATATATTTTTTTAAACATTTGTACAAGAATGATAAAATGATAGGGATACTTTATAGAGCATGTAAAACAAGCTCTTTGTAATGTTTGTAGTTACTTCGTCAGCAACATTTTGTTTTTTTAATATATATTTATGTCAGCCACAATATTAGTTTTTGTCAACACTGATTTCATCCATTTTGTCCCATGTGAGCACCATCATCATAACATTTACACCAGACATCTAAAGTGGAATCCAGAAATAATTTCAAATATTATTAGAGGAAAAAAGTAGGATTAATATCTTTCCAAGTTTTTAAGAATTTGAAGGAAAGACATAAAATAATGTTTATTTTTTATCTGTGATAATTAGTTTAAAATGCAAATTCCAGAGAGTGTGGTGCTTCTTTGTAATCATTGATAAATTCTTCTAAGATTTTTCATTTGGTCATTGATCAAAGGACATCTCAAGTTCATCATGGAAAATTAGTTGTCCATTATCATGATAAATTTTTCTTTCCTCTAAATGTTGTTAACTTGAGCAACATTTAGTTGGTAATACAAATATAAAATTCTTAAATCCTTTTATGTTAGTAATTTCTTTAAATTTGAAAGGTAATATATATTTTGTATTTAGGGGTCCTTTAAGTCGTTAAAAAGTCTTATGCGTTCACTGTATAATATTAATTGCCTGAAGTATCATATGTCATCCCTCGGGGTAGTGCAATTACCCTTACCATTCCTTATATGCTAAAATCACATTGGTTCCAAAATAGAAGGCAGTAAAAGACCTAGTCATTCCAAGACAGTCTTCAGAGACTGTGAACAAAGCAGATCCAGAAAATTTTGCATTTAACCTAAGTAATAGACAAGAATGGTGCACCAAATGGGGTGTGGAACTAAGTATTTACATCAAGAGGGGCATTTATCGACATCCCTTGTTCACTTTGACCTTTCTTTTCTTGAGTGTCAGTTGACACAAATTTGAAAATTGAATTCTGGTTTGGCTACTGTTATCAAAGCTGAAAAAAAATCAGAATGCAAAGGGTATTTAAGGTGCCTATCTATTGGTCTGTCTTAAATCCATTTAAAATATCTTTGTCACAAATGTAGCTATAACAGCTGCCATGTAAGATTATGTGAGTTTGTTTTCAATTTGGAAACAGAGGAACTCCTTACCATTCATGAAAATAAGTAAACAAAAGTAATTCACTGTTTTCTAACAGACTTGCATCAAATTTATATAGGCATTTGATATTGGCTTGATGTATTTCATATATTATAATTGGAAAATGGCCTAGTGGTTAGAGTGTGTGTCTTCTATGCTGAAGTTCTCTGGTTCAGTTCTTGGCTGTGAACTTTTTGCTGACCTCTTGTGTTGGTGGGGTAACGTCCTTGTCTAGCGATCTGGAGGTCCCGGGTTCGAATCCCAGCTAGGTACTTATTAATTCTCCTCCTAGGGCATGGATGAGTGTGTTTCAACCTTGTTATTTTCAACATTATATTGTGCCATCGTAATTGGCTTAATGCTGTCAGTGGGCAACTGATTTACCTTTTTTTTATCCAAATTTTCACCAATCTGTTCTGGCCATGAATTTTCCCTTATTCCTGTGTGGTTGAGACACGTTGATTGAATAGACCCTACCCAGTCTTCAGGACTTGCTTTATTCCCCTTGTACATTCAGTAAACTAATATTCTTGTTTAAATAATTTCTTTTTGTGTGCTTCGGAGATTGTGCTAAAACTTTGGATACCTGGAGCTAATACTTTCTGCAACTCATATTAGCAACTTCACATGGTAATGAAATAAATAATAATTTGTCATGCATATAACTTGATTTGATTAAAACTTAAATGGGTGGTCTGTGCATGTTTAAAATTTCAAACTGCTAGACCGAAAAATAGGCCTGCAAAAAAGTCTTTAAAACCTGCAGTTTAAAAAATCAGCCATTGTTTCTGGGGGTGAGAGTTTAAAATTCACAACTTCAGTGAGAGGATTAGTAAATGCTCTTTTATAAAATTAAAAAAGAAAAGATGAAGCAAAGACAAAACTGGATTGAAGTTGCAATAAAGATAGGTAGTAGGCAGTCTGGTAGTTTTGATACTGAAATCACTGGTTATAATTCAATTACATCCATTATATCAGCAGCTGACAACTCTAAAAAGGTTTAAATCTTAAGATAGTTTGCAATTTCCACTTATGCTAAAAATTTATAAAAGTAAGAGAGCAGAAAAATTCAAATATTTTTCCCCATTGCGTTATTCTTGATAACATTAAAGGAATAAGTGATCAAAATTGTGTAGATAGGTAAGTAAAAAAGTGTAAATAGGTAATATAAAATGCTCCAACATCCCCTGCTACATCCTTTTCTGGTGGTTTATCTGGTATTGCGTAGATGTAGATATTGATCTTGAGTAGGTTTAAACATTTGACTTGCCCAAAGCAGCATGGGTTGAAGGTGTTATGCTGCAAGGTGTTTATTTAAAAACTGAAGCTGAACCTCAACTTCACCTTTATGATAGAAATTTATGGTGATGCCATGCTGTGGAAAGTGGCATGTTTAAGGTGCCTAAAGTACAATTTGAAAATTGTTCACTATTCATCATACAGTAAACAACTAATCATATACTTCAAAACGATTCCAATCGAAAATGGCCTCATTGCATTCTGCATTCAGAGTTATAGAATGTGCTAATGCTGTGGTGTATGTTGTAAGTTCAACTGTACTTTTTTTAAATTATGGTCCAGGGGATTTTTTTTTACTAAGGCTTTTGAATCCTTTATTGATATTTCTGTTTTGTAACCGTTGAGGAACCTGTGGATTAAGAATAACTTATCCATTCATTATTGCTCTTCAGGGTGTTCAGTCAGAACCCTATGTTAAACTTTTTATGTATATTCTGACAAAGTGAAAAATTACTGCATAACTGTCAATTCTTGTATCATGTAAGCTTATTTTTTTTTACTTTTTTCTCTTTCACAGGTGATATACATGGACAGTACTACGATTTGCTTAGGCTCTTTGAATATGGTGGCTTCCCTCCAGAATCAAATTATCTCTTCTTGGGGGACTATGTGGATCGAGGGAAACAATCTTTAGAAACCATATGTCTTTTATTGGCATATAAGATTAAGTATCCAGAGAACTTCTTTCTTCTTCGTGGTAATCATGAGTGTGCCAGCATCAACAGGATATATGGGTTTTATGACGAGTGTAAGTTTTTGCATTTATACCTATGTGCTGATATCCTATTTAATCATGTCCTCAATGCTATTATGGTAATAATCCATTATTGCCATAACCTTAGTTGCATAAAAATCTCTTCATAACAGTCTTACCCATTTCCATGCCTGATTTTTTGAACCTAGATAAAACTGCCTTGAATGTTAGATACCGTACTTAAACATGTTAAAATGTTAATTATTTGACTGATTTATCAAATTACTATTGTAATTGCTAATATAAAACCCATTAGAATTTTTAATGTGTTGATTATATTTATTATGTATTTAATGAAAATTAGTGGTGGCAACACTCCGAAATATATAGCATTGCTTAAACTCATTTTGAGCTAGTGTTTGCTGGTGCAGTGCAAAAAAAGTTTCAAGGAGTAACTGATTGTTTTACTCTGTCAAAGTGGTATCAAGTTGCATACTGATGTGTTTACAAATCCAACGCAGTAATGGAGGATAAAAATCCTGGTGGTCGATTGCAAAAATGCTTGGATCTACCATTGAGACTTGAACTTTGGAGACTGAACTGACACTATGAAACCTGTGTGAGTGAGCCATTAGTGCATCAGGTAGCTGTACAATGGGTAAGTGCATTTCATTGGACCAGGGAAGTGCCAGTGGATTTACCCTGTATACAGCTGTTTACCATGGACTTCCATTTGTTTCTTGGAATTACCATTAGAATATGACCTTCAGAGGCTGGCCATGCACTATGACAAATAAAAGCATCAACAAGAGGAAAAATGGGCAAGCCACATTTCTTACAGACTAATCTGCATTTTGTCTTACTACATCATGCTCAGGTGCATGTGGTGGAAGTAAAAGTGCTTTTGGAAGCTTTAGGTCTTTGAACATATTCACCAGAGATGAATCTTATGACTTTGTCATATATTTGAGAAGAATTTGTGAAGGCACTTCAAGTTTCCTCATATTGCATTGCTGACTTAGGATATTCCATCTTTCTGGTCAATAGAAACCACTTTTTGTTGACATATAGGAAGTAGTGGTAAGGTGCATTTGACTCCCAATTAAGTTGTGTTATCCATGTTACCACATTTGTTTTCAGCCTTTGAAATTCATTTATTGATTTAAGAATTTTGTTTATCCATACCTCATAAGTCAAAACGTAAACAGTAGGTACAACTTTGATGGTCTTATGATAAATATATACATATTGAGATAGGGTGTTGCTGCATGGATACATAGTAGATTACTATGTTTCAACAGTTAATACCATTTTTAAATATTAAGAACCAGAAGAACTATATCACCTGCTCTTTCATTTTTAATCCCCTGGTTTTCTGCATAGTTTGTCATTTTGAAGTGTCTGGTTAGTAATTCACAATTTTTGGTCACTCTATTAAAGTAACCAATACACCAATGGCCTGCTTGTGTATCAGTTACCATTTCTACTTGATTTTGAACATCTTGTGATTGGAAAAAGTTATACTCCTCAATGTAATCACAATATAGAGCTGGAATGTCACATATGCATAAGCAGTTAAGAGTATTTTCTGGGCCTTGACATTAATAAACTGCAAGGTTCATGTTGTTGATTAGTCATTTGTTGTGACAGCTAATACTTAACTACTATTTCGTGTATGTGACTATCTTTGCGACCCATGTTTTGCTTTCCCTGCATGATTATCTCTGTATAAAGACATCTGGTAAAGAGATACAAGTAGGAATTCACTAGAGTCCTTTTTCTTACAGGTAAACGAAGGTATAACATAAAGTTATGGAAGACGTTTACAGACTGTTTCAACTGCTTGCCAGTTGCTGCCATTGTAGATGAGAAAATTTTCTGCTGTCATGGTGGTTTGAGCCCCGATCTTCAATCAATGGAACAGATTCGGCGTATCATGCGTCCTACTGATGTACCTGATCAAGGTCTCTTGTGTGACCTGTTGTGGTCTGATCCAGATAAGGTGATTACTTGCATTATCTTATTAATATTATATTTTGTTTTTATTTGTTCTTAACCAACCAAAATCTGTGTTTTTATTGTACTGAATTCTTCCTCTGTAGTGTATCTCTGAATGAATATGAAAGAGGCATATTTCTGGGTGTGTGTGAAAACTTGAGTAATTTCTTAAACAGGAAAAATATACTGATTAAGTTATTACCTCCAAATGACCTTGAAAATCAAGGTTAAATGTGACCCTTCTGGAAAACAATTTCAAAAGATTCATATATACTCTGCATCAGAAGTGGACATGGTGATTCACCTGTCCCATTTTTTTATTATTTCATTTGAAACATAGTAGGCCCAAAAATATTTAATTTTTTGACCAACTTGCAAGCATTTTTTACAGTTAAAATGTACATTTTGGTCTTGTTTTACTCATCTGTGCATCTTTTACTTACTCAAAATTGGGTCTGGTTTCTGTACAAAAGTATTCATTATATCTTAAGGTTATCTTGGCCATGTGTGAAAATAATCCTCTTTCACCAACTCTATTACATTTTCACTATTGTCTGCACCATGGTAAACAAATATATTTCAGTAATGTAACATTGAATATCTCAGTTTTGTATATATCAATGAGATGACAGTGCAACTTACCTTTTGAATACCCAGGCATTGACTACAGCAGAATCTTCTTCTGAAAAATTTCTGCTGAAAATTAAGAAAATAGATACATAATAATATATATTATTATAAACTTCAAACTGAAGTGCTGTCTCAGTGACTAACTTATTGACAAGAATCCCCAGGGACTTTCACTTTAGATATCAGTTAGAAATTTTCAGGGAAGTTACCTATTCATCTGTTGACTATGGAAAACCTGAAAACTTCAAGGAAGTGCCTCAGGTTCGAGTTCAGAGGAGTTTATTTCTGTGTACAGTATTGTGAAAATAAAGAGTTTTACTGTGTAGTGTAAATTACATTTGATTAATTAAATATGAAAACATATTGTGATAAGAGCTGTGGATTTCGACCATCCACTGAATTTTCTAATTCTATTAAAACTTAATTGTATCACTTTCTAAGAAATAGAAATACGAGGGTGGTTAGATAAGTCAGTGACTTTTTGAATAAAACAAATTTTTTTCTGCAAATAAACATTTTATTTTTCTACATAATCACCTTTTAGCTCGATACATTTAGTCCAGCATTTTTCTAATTTTTTTATTCCCTCCAAATAATAGGTTTTCTCAAGGCTCTCAAAATACGCGTTTGTTTCGGTAATGA
>WURS02000013.1:9993772-10016735 GCA_011762765.2 Rhinocypha anisoptera | reverse complement strand
CAGTTGACGGCAGCACTGTTGCATTTGGAGTAACTGCGTGGGAAATTCAAAAAGTCACTGACTTATCTAAGCGCCCTCGTATATACAAAGTTGCATGGAATAATCCCTGAGGTATTTATTCATTTACGGTGGTCATAATGGATGAAAAAGAAAATATAAAATCACAAGCATAACATGTTATTTATTGTATAGATTCTTCTCTGAGATCTCAGTGTACACAAAAAGTTTAATGACACTTGACCCTTTAAGTGCTATGAGCTAATATATTGACTTTTGTTTGGGTGAAAAGTGCTGTAAGCAGATATATCAGTTATAGACTAGATAATTTTTTTTAATCGTAACAACTAATTATAATTTTGAAACTAATTTTAGTTTGTTAGCCAATTGTCAAGAACAAATGAATATCTTTGAAAAACTTTTTTACTTATTCTTTCTGAGGTTTAGCAATTTCTTGAAATCCCATTGACATTTATCACCAGGTAAATCAAAATATAGGTGGTACTAAGAGAGTTAAAGGAAACGTTTTAGTTGATACATGTTACTGATATCCCACTGACAAGTGCATTTGAGGATATCTGTTGATGCACAGCATGACGGCTTCTGATGCATTAAATATAAGGTATAATATTAATTTTGACCACAAATTCTGACAATTTTGCTAAAATTATGAATAAATATGGATCACACTTATTGAACTCAAGTTGACAAGGAGTAAAGTTGGACTTTTTAAAAATATTTCCAAAGGGGTCACATTTGACCTTGATTGTCAAGGTTATCCAGTTGTAATCACTTTACCTGTTAAAGAAATTACTCAAACCTTCAAATGCACTTTGAATGTGTCTATCAATGTTCATTCTTGAGACACTTTCATGACAAATTCCGTGAAATTAGTACACTTATGTGGTGTGACAATTTATGCATTGGGGGAGCTGGTTGATTTCCCTGTGCCACCTTTGGTTTTCCAGTAAAATCTAGTACCCAAGTAATCACAAAGTTTCAGTTGCAGGTGCCAGAGATATCACCGCAACTTGAACCAGTCCCCGCCTTTCAATATTCAAGTGCTCTACTCACTGGGCTACCATGACCTCTAATTGTCCTTGCTTTTTGCGAAAACTTAATCAATTTTTCCGAATTTCTATTTTTGGAGTTTGTAGCCTACAAATGCAAACTCTTAAGAAAAGTGCAAATAATTTCAATTTAATATACCAGTAATCAGAATGATTTTTTTTTTTTTAATAACTCTTATATTTCCACAAAAGATCTTTTGTGGAAATATAAGAGTTATATTTTAAAAAAACCATCATTCTATCATGGATTTCCACCAAGCGACGGCCTCCACAGTGAACTTTGTTTTTACCAGTAATCAATTTATGATTTTCTGTTGAATGATGTAAATATGTTTAATAAAAGTTCCTATTATTTTTTGTCTCTTGTAGTTCATTTTCATTTGGGTGTCTCATATCAATGTGTGGAAATCCTCAAAACTTGACATTGGAAACAATAACTACCTTTTCATTGTGGAGTTTATAATATAGTGTTATTGTAACATCAGTCATTTTTTATTATCTGAATCTTGTAAAATATTATTTATAACTGCTTGAGTACAAAGTTGCAATTGTTAAATCTGGATTATTCTTCAACTCCAACAATCTCCAAGGATTTTCAGATAAATGGTTAACACATTGTTTGAATAATCTTACTTCTGTAAGAATCTCTTTCACTGAATTGATTTGTTCTTCCTATTATTAGGATACAGCTGGCTGGGGAGAAAATGACAGAGGGGTGTCATTCACATTTGGAGCAGAGGTGGTGGGAAAATTTCTGCATAAACATGACTTTGACCTCATATGTCGAGCTCATCAGGTAATTTATTATTTTTATCAAAAATTGTAGCAAATGCTATATCTTTAGGAAGGGAACGTTTTGCTAAAGATTTGGTTTTATTTTATTTTCATTAATTGCAAGAACATTTTTTTTTCTTTTCTTTTGAACCTACTTTTCTAATTTGTGCAGCCGTCACACCCGTTACAGAAGAAATGTTTGTCAATGTTCTACCATTGTTAGTTTTTGCAGGAATACGATGTCCCTGATTTAGGAATGACCTCAGGAACTTGAGTTGGAGGTCATTGTTCATGCTATGCAATGTCAATGCTTGTCATTTAGTTCTTCCTTAAAGTGTCTTGTGTCCCTAGCCTTCTTTGGATATTGCCAACTTATTACTTTCATTATGAACTTTTTTAATTTAGCTGCTTTAACTAAGCCGCTGCCGTTTAATGTATGACTGCACTATTTTCCCACTTTGAATGCACATAACATAAAAATATATGAGAGCAAGTCAAAGTAACACTAATATGATCATTTAAAAAAATTGTTCCATTATGGTACTGCATGACTGTCTCCTAGGGCACAATCTTTCTGTTCAAGTCTGTGAGTTGTCACTGTGACATCAACAACCCAAAACCCCTAGAGGAATGATCCAGAGAAATAATATGTGGAGCCCTATGATTTTCTATTGGTGAAGATAAAATACCCATTGATATATGCAAAAGAATTGAAAACAATACAGTGAATGTTGTTTGTTCATAACTACCAGTACAAGAGGGACAGAAAATTTAAAAGTGGTGTGACAAGTGTAACATATATCTGGCTGGCCTCGTACTCTGATTATTCCTGACATTGTGACAGCTGGCTGAAGTTATAGTTCATGTGATAACCAGCAGACCCACACAGCAAGATTCTTTATGCTGGAAAACACAGTGCTTCAGTATGATGGTAATAAATACCTTGATTCAAAAATTTTTTGATGAATTAGGGTTATGTATTCAGTCTCCCTCACATAGTTTAAACAGTCTAACTCTATTACATGGATATTTTAAAATACATTTGAAAATATCAAGGATCACATGGTAGAGTTCAATAAAACCTCTTCTGACCGATTGCTCTTGAGCATGGAATCTTCATGGAATGTGGATGTTTTTTATTAAGGACTAAGATATTGTACTTTATTATACAACTACTAAGCAATAGTACTATAATATTGTACAGGCTTCTAAAAACTGAATAAAAATGAAGGCTGTGGGTAGGATATTCAGAAAATTTCATTCCCCCTTCAATGATTTTCATGATATAGCAGGATTACTGTGTCTTACTGTTCCTATGCTATGAAGGAAAAAAAGGGGCAGAGTTAATAAGAGGCAAAGTTATTTTACAAGGTTATTAAAGAAAGTAGAATATTATGTGAGACAGAATGAGGAGGCAATTTAGGTGATTTAGAATAGATAGAGAAAGTGTAATGATGATATGGTGATCACCATTTAACACTAATTGTAATTACGAGGGTAGTCCCAGAAGTATGTGACCTGACGTATAGACGGCGGTTGTTTGAAAAAATTTACTGTTCGAAAGTTTCAACATTTTAAAGTTTGAAGATGCTATGTTGTTTATTATTTGCTTGACAACCATTGATAATTAATGCCCTGGGTGAATTTGTAACCATGGAAAAAGTTGGTCTTTGTTATTTGATAAAATACTTTCATTTGTAAGGTCTCAGTCCAACCGATATCAAAACAGAGCTAGTCTACTTTGGGGGAGTCTACTCCTTAGTTTACTACAGTAAAATATTGGGTGGAAGAGTTTAAACGAGGCCATATGAGCTGCTAAGACGAGCATCGCAGTGGTCAACCAAACGAAGTGACAAGAAATGATGAAAAAATCCACAAAATGGTATTGGGTGATAGTCGACTGAAAGTGCACGAAGCTATCAGACATGATAGGCATATCAAAAAGTGCTTCAAATCGCATATGGATTGAAAATTTGGATACGAGATAGTTGTGTGCAAAATAGGTGCTGCAATTACTCACAATGGAACAAAAACAGCATCATGAGGAAGTTTCAATCGAGTGTTTGGCGAAGTTTTACAGCAATAAAACCGAGTTTTTTCATTGATTAATACCATGAATGAAACATGGGGCCATCACTTCAAACCTGAGGCGAACGAAAAGTAAAAACAATGGATTAAAAGGGGAAAATCTGCTCCAAAGAAGGCGAAGAGAGTTCCATCTACAGAAAAGACTATGGTGTCCTTTTTTGGGATGAGCATGGGGTAGTTTTCATTGATTATCTTCAGAAAGAAAAAACAATCAATGGCTAGTATTGTGCAAACTTATTGCAGCATTTAAGTGATGTGATCAAGAAAAAACTGTCTTATTTAGCGAAAAAGAAAGTTTTGTTTCGTCGAGACAATGCATCAGTTCACACATCCGTTATCGCAATGACAAAAATCAATGAGTTAACGTCTGAATTGCTTCCTCACGCACTCTATTCACCATATTTATCTCCCTCGGATTATTTTCTGTTTCCAAATTTGAAAAAATGGCTTGATGGTAAAAGATTTGAAACCAATTAGGAGGTGGCCTCTGTGGCTAATGGCTATATTGACGAATTTGACGATTCTCACTATAAGCATGGTATCGGAGCTCTTGAACATCGCCGGGAAATGTGTATCGAGCTAAAAGGAGACTATGTTCAGAAATAAAGACATTTTTTCGCAAATTTTTAACTTCTTCTTTGTGAGATCAGGTACTTCTGGGACTACCCTAGTAAGTTTTGGAAATTCTAAGATCAGGACATGGTGTCTTTGTGAAAGGCATCCATCGGAAATCTGCCCACATGGTTACTATCAACAGTAATTTACAGTTTTGTATCTAGTAAATTGTGTTTCACTATATTTAAGCAATTGAACTGACAAAACACTTTATGTAATGTAACTTCAGGCTACTTTATACTTACTTTTGTATAATATCTGGCTCTTGCTGAGTATGTTATTTACCTGCAGTGAGGAAACAAACTAAGGATACGTGTTTCACATTTAGAAAGAAGACATTCTTAAAACATTAACTTGTTGTTACAATTTTGCCATAATATAGGTGATTCAAAATAATTCTTACAATATATTATTAATATAATGATACATATAAATGGAAAAATCACTTATTGCTCGTTAATCAATGAAAATATTTAAGCCCTGTGACCATCTTAAAACATACGATATCATACACTCATCAAAGACTTATTTCTGCAGTATACTCATACTAATAATGTTTAAAAGTTCCTAAAGCAAGGAAAAAGCAAAATCCCATGTGGTTTGTGCTCCTAACTCACAAATCGGTTTTTCTCTTGTTTTTACAATCATAATGATAATTCTTGAGTAACATTTTTATCAAACTGCAGCTGATTTCCAAAACTTAATTACAATACCATTGGAATATTTCTTAGAATTATTCTCTAATGAAGTCTGGTCTGAGGTTGTTTTTCTGGTAGGTCCACAGAACATTTAACATATAATACGGAGTCATATCTTTTTTTGAGAAGGATTATGCAGTAAATTGTTAAGAAACAGTTCCCTAATTTGCAACATCTTACTCTGCCATTGTAGTTGTTAATTTCATCTTGTGTCAACTTTTACAAGCTTCTGGTACCAGAAAAATCAGTCTTTCATAATCCATTACACAAAAGCTTGAGGTGTTAATACTCATATCTAAAGTATGTGAAATTATGCATATTTTGTTATTCTATTATGGATATTTGTAACTTATGCAAGATAAAGTTTGAAACCATTAAATTTTTGCCTAGCTAATTATTAAATATCATGCTTGAGAATGTAGTATTTGCATATTCTCAATGAAAATACTTATTTTTCACGTACGTATTGTGTAGATGATTTACAGATTTTTAAATTGTGAACAAGAAAGCCATTAGTGTTTGGTGATGCAATGCATTGAGGCTTTTAATGACATTTTTGAAATTGTCACATTGTTTGATTTAATTGAATGACTCTTTTTCAGGTTGTTGAAGATGGTTATGAATTCTTTGCCAAAAGGCAGTTGGTCACTCTGTTTTCTGCTCCCAACTACTGTGGAGAGTTCGACAATGCTGGAGCAATGATGTCAGTGGATGAAACGTTAATGTGCTCCTTCCAGATTTTGAAGGTAATGAGCATAGTCCTATGTCATTTTCAGTTTAAGTTCTTTTCCTATGATGAAAGAATAGTTGGTATGATATTTCCTGATTCTATTTAGTCACCAAGTCTGAGGATCTTTGTTTCATTGCTAATTTCGAGATAAGAAATATGGAATCTAATTGCCTTCAGATTTTATATTATGCTAATAAGAATTTCTGTTTCCCTCTGTAGCCTGCTGACAAACGGAAATTTACATATGGTGGTTTGAATTCTGGAAGACCAGTGACCCCCCCTCGTGGAGGAACCAACAAAAATAAGAAGAAGTGAGGTGAAATGTGACTCATTCAGTGTTTGGTGGATTTGAAGACCAAAGTGGAACATTGAAGTGCGTTGTTCCTAGCATCCTCCTTGCACAGTTTCCCAACACACTTCTCTGACCTTCTACTTCCTGCCCTTGCCCTTAGACCCTTTTTCGCCCAGCGAAGGTCTTCTTGAAATTAAAAGGTTGAAGAGGATGGGGACAATGGGGGAAATGCAATGCCTCAAGAGAAGCATTAGATGAATATTTGGACCAGATAACCCTGGACAGCTTCAGGTTTTGCTGTGCATTCTCTTATTTCTTGAAAGAGAGTGTTTGAAACCAACATTATTGTATTAATGGTGAAAAAGTGAATGACTGGAATTTCTTATTCATTTTTGTATCCTTTTTGAAAGCCTCTGGGTGAATTGTGTCTGCACATTTCCTGGATGGGGAAAGTCATCTTGGTGTCGGTAGACCTCTACATTAGTATTTTCCCATAAGCTGGATTCATCTGATTTCAACATCTGGAAACATGGAGATGCAGAATTGTAAACTATCCCTGTCATTCCAATTTGGTCTTTACAACCTGTCTTACAAGAAGGAAGCTTTGGAGAAATATATCCTTCCTTGAGGAAATGAATGTCACAAAAATTTCATGTTAGAAATTTTAGCACTTGTTCACAATATTTTAATCTGGTATCTTTGTGTTAATGTGTAGTGTCGGAGGTAAAAGTGACACTTTATTCACCAAAGTATGACTATTGTAATTTATACATCATTGCTATTGAAACAATCTATTCCTCAAAAGCTCTTTGTTCATCCTACCCTGGAGTTACTGCTGGTGTGTTAAACTTAATAACCTCTTGCTAATATACTGTCATAGTGAGTAGTATTGCTGGGGAATAAGTGAATTTTGCATCCATCCAATATTAAGCCGGGTAGTTTATTACACAACCATCTTCACTTTCTCTCCAGCTGTACTACTTGATTACAAACGAAAAGAGAATAAATGTAAATAATGATTAGCATAGGTAATAACAAGCAATTTCACAATGTTAAGAATGTACTTTTAGGCGCCAAATAAACATTTCCCAGTGATGCTGTCTTCTTCATTCCTGAATTCCACTAGATGTAGACATATCTTATGTTAAGTGTATCAATTTGATTTATGATGTTACTTTTTGTCCATTGTGAATATCACTTCAAAAATAAGATTTTTGTTGTAATAGGTTTGTTATTTCGCTAAGTGAGCTGCTGGAAATGATATGCCAAAGAAAAAATATTCCCCAATAAGTATAGCTTTCCTCCCACTTTACATTGGCGAAGCCCGAAAGGTTTAGGGATACAAATGCAGTACGAACGTGGTACTCGTAACAGTTAGCGTCTTTCCGAGGAAATAAGCCTTGCGCTTACACGTTCTTTTTTCCATTTTAATGCCCCGAAAGGTTTTATTAATTGAGGTGTCCTGTTAAATGTAAAGTTCACTCTGGACAACAGCGATAGTGTTATGTTCTATCGTCTCGTGGTCTGAACCACCACTTGGCTTTATCTATGGGCTAGTGCAATTCACCCTCTTTAAACGTAAAATATGTGAAACAAAAATTGTTCTAATTTTACACAACCTGGCCGTTGTTGGCTAACAAAGTAACATATGCTTGGGCTGTAAGGATGTCATGTGGAGTTTGGACGGCAATGACATTTTTTCACGTCCTTGTCGGGGCCATTTTTGGCGAATCGTTGATGCTTGACGATGCAACATCGGTAATAGGACATGCAATCTCTCTGAGTACCGTTCGTAGTTTTCGTATCGCATCGCCGCCATATTTTATTTTCGAAGCAATTTGCCGCCCCTTTCCCACGTAATAAATATTGCAAATGTAGTGGAAAATACATCTTTATATTCACATATTGAGAGTGTTTACGGTTTAAGTTCAAATGAAACTATTGAAGCCTCACTGGGTATCGCACGATGGTAAGTCCATTGAAACAAATGAAATTGTTTTGCACGCGTCCAAATTGTTTTGAGCATCATGGAATGGGATGATTGTTTATCATTATGAACTTCTCTTTTTGGGAGCTATTGTTATCAATAAAATGAATAAACAACTTATAATTAGTGTGCGGGCGATTGCTATTAAAAAATAATTAGACCTTCTTATATGAATTGAATGGAAATACTTGTTTCTTTATAAATTTTCTGGTGATTGAAATTTGTATTTAAGCATTTTTTCTTTGTTTGCCTTTGGGGTTTTAAATATGAATATACATAATTTTCCATTTGTTTAAAATTGTATTCATCTTTTGGATTATTATATTGCTACGTTTGTTATTTCACAGACCTTCCGATATTCTCTGTTGACATTCATCCCGATGGGTCTCGCTTTGCAACTGGAGGTCAAGGTAATATCAATGAATACATAATTAACTTAAAGCCCCCCCTCAATAATCAGTATTTCTTAAAAAATATAATTGACATGTTGTTAACTTAATTGTTCAAATTTTGGTGTTATAACTGTGAACCCCAACCATTATGTTTTAAAGTTTAGCGGTAATATTTGAAGCCCTGGGCTTCATTTAAAATACTTTTTTAAACGATAAAATTAGATAAAAAGGCTCTTTTTCATATAGGTGAAGATTCCGGGCGGGTTGTCATCTGGAATATGGCACCAGTTGTCAGTTATAAAAGTGAGATGGATGAAAATGTTCCTAAGATGCTGTGTCAAATAGATAATCACTTGGGTAATTAACAATCTCTACTTTCATCTGATTAAATTGGCACTCTTTACATAATTGTATATTGATCACTACATTTGAATTTTTCGTCCTTTTCATATAGCGTGTGTAAATTGTGTTCGGTGGAGTGTATCTGGGAAATTCCTTGCTTCTGGAGGAGATGACAAACTTGTTATGGTGTGGAAGATAGGAAGCTATTCATCAGGTAAACCCATCCTTGCCTCTATGGATTGAAATATTTTCTCTTACCTCATGCGTTTTTACTCTTCTATACCAAACCTATCTCTGTACAGCATATCTACAAAGTTAGTGTCGTCTTCGATGATCTATTATTCAAAGATCATATCAGACAAACAAGTTTTTAATCTTGTCTAAGATGTTCCTGCCTTGATCGACAATAACTAGTTACATTCCATTGATTCAGAATTAAAATCCGGATTATGATGTAAAATGACGTGCAGAGTAATACCATTCCCGATTCGGTGTCGGTTTGGATTCAACAAATTGAATGGAGTCATTGAATACAGTAGACACACAGACTCCTAATATTTTACAAGTTCCAACAAGATAGAGATGTCAAAACCCTCACATTAAGACTTTGCTTCTGTCTGCCACTCAGTGTATCCCAATTGCATGGTCATAGGATTATTAGAGAGGCAAAGAAACGGGAATTTTCAGGGCATGAAGATTAATGTCACCAAAATAGTATTTGGGGTGAATGCATCCTAAAACACAGACAAATTGTAGATGGAATTTACCACAAAAATGTAATGTATGAGTTTCTTTGAAGCATCAATGGAAGGAACTGGTGAATTACTACATCATGGGGCAGAAAATTATGTCATAATTATAGATTTCCTGTTAAATATACAAATTCAGGAAATCATATTTCTTTTAAATATTTATGAATATATTAAAAGGGGGAATTGAACAAAAGGTTGAGAACCACTCCCTCAACTACTCAACTATAATTCATGGCAAAAACAAGCAGAAGAAAATTCTATCATCTTTCTTGGATTTATCAATTTATTAATGCTATTTCCTTCCTTTTATTATGAATGTTCTTTAAGTGCTTTCAACCAAATTTCAGAGTATTGCTTAAATGGAGTAATAATGAAAAAATTAATCGCAGTTTATGTTGTGAAGGAACTTAGGTTTTCCCGGTGAATAGACCCGAGAACTCTTCCTCCAGTTTTGTTGTCCACATGCGGAATATTTTGTATACATTAACCAAGATTGTCTGTAAAGTGAATTTCATTTTTATAAAGATAAGAAAGAATGTTTTGATGCTCTCGTTATGGTTGTAAGAGGTTATCTCCTCATTTAAGCTTTGGAGAAATGAATTTACTGTGCCACCTACCCTGAATCATGTAATGATGATTAAGAAGTTCTGATTATTCTGATTTTGATCATGAGGAGGTGACTATAATAGCAAGTCAACAATAACATAGCCATCTCTGGCATTGGGTAGCAAATTCACAAGATAGGGAGCATTTAAAACAATATCTTCTTTGACATAGGCTTTTACTTTTTTTAAGGAGGCACTGTGTTTGGTGGTGGGGGAAAGGTGAATGTAGAAAGTTGGAGATGCGTTTCTACTCTCCGTGGCCACGCTGGAGATGTGTTGGACTTGGCCTGGTCCCCTCATGATGCTTGGCTGGCCACGTGTTCTGTGGATAACACCATCATTGTGTGGAATGCCCTCAACATGTCAGGTAGAATTGTTTTACCTTGCGGTGAAAAAACTGTTGGATGGTCAGGAATGGTTTGCCCCTCCAGTTGTTCTTAATATTTTAATGTCAGGTCGGCCTGATTAGTATTTATCACATTAATGAGCTGTGATCTTTTTTATTCTTTGGTGTTTAAATTCCTAAAGAACAAGCTTTATGGCCATCTATAAACCAATTGCCTATAACATTATTCTCTTAAAGATTTATATCCCTTTTTCTAAGGCACCTTTTTGAATTTGTTTTAAGAATTCTCAGGAAATGAGTTTGAATGAGTTGGACATTTGTTTTGTAAGTCAAACCACTATGGAACTAATGGTTAAGTTTCTCCATGAACCTTTGCCTTATGTTGCATAGAAGTTTTCAGAATAAGAGCATCAGCTGGCTCCTTGAGTAATTGTCTCTTGTTGCTCCTTCTGTAACAATAATGATTTATTCACTGTTAGACCATACAATGTCATATGTATTAGTTTGGTCTTACATTGGAACAAAATACAAAGTTAAACATTATAAACAGTATAAAGTGACTTGTGGTACTAAATGTGGATCTTGTGTTAAAAAATCCTCACAATACCCTGCTTAAATCTTAACCAGAGGGATTTGTATTCATTATATCCTAAATTCACTTAAACTAAATTAACAAATTTAAAAATCTCTTTTGAAAAAATTGAAACTGACTGGGTTAGCCTGGTGGGCATTATGCTTGCCACCTAACCCAAAGGTCAAGTTCTCCATTGAGTATGAGTGTTGTGTTTTTATTCAATTTGAGGAAGTGCTAAATGATCATACCTGTTAATGTATTCCAACTACAAAAATACTCCACCCATGTTTTTGGCAGAACCTGTTGATTTTTACAAACAAATTGAGTGGTTTCAGGCATGACCCAAGGCGTGTGCATGTGTGATGTGGTGGAATTTTGACATTATAAAAAAATGTAGATAGTAATTTTCCACCTATATTTTTATTTTCAACCGGTTTTGATGTCACTGCATCATCTTCAGTCCCATCTCCATTTTATTATACTCGATTTTTAATGGAGTTATGTAACAAATATCCAAAACCAAGATAAAATGGTATCCCATATGCCATATTAATGAATTATATTTATCATTTCCATTTAGAAATGGTGGCAGTTTTGAAAGGACATTCAGGAATGGTCAAGGGATTATCCTGGGACCCTGTGGGAAAATTTGTCGCATCCCAGTCTGATGACAAAACCTTACGAATCTGGCGCACTGTTGATTGGAAGGAGGATACTGTAATCTCTGAGCCTTTTGAAGAGGTATATTTTTTTATTTTTCAGCTTATAAAATTGCACATGAACTTTCAGTCTAATATATAATAGTTTAAAGTTTCCTTGTTAACATTATTTCAACACTGTTAATTTTTTAAATATATCATAAGTTTATTGTAATTTTTTCCCAATAGGATGAGATGTTATAATTTTAATGATGATGGGTACTCTACCATTTAAGGTATACTTGATGAACTCCAAAATTTAACTACCAGACCCCGAATCAAAATAAATCTCTCTTCATCTATTCGTACTTCCTACCTTCTATCATTCTATCTAAAATCGTTTTTCTTTTCCAACCCATGCCTCACGTACCCAACTTTCCTGCTCTCCATTTCAATCTACAACTTGTCATCACCTCTTAGTATCCCTGCCATCCATCTTTCCTGCTTTCTTCAGATTTCACACAGTAATTGGCTCTTTTCCATTATCATTTTTAGTACTTCTTCATTTATTTGTCTCTGTTCACTTTATTATCTCCGTATTTTTTTTTGTACAACCAATTCGGAATTATCAAATTAATTATTTTTTATTATTTTTAAGTGTGGTGGAACAACACATGTGCTCCGGCTAAGCTGGTCTCCAGATGGGCAGTATCTAGTCTCTGCACATGCAATGAATGGTGGTGGTCCTACAGCCCAGATTATTGAAAGGGAAGGCTGGAGGCAGGATAAAGACTTTGTTGGCCATCGGAAAGCAGTTACATGTGTGGTAGGTTCCTTATGAATCAAATTTGTTATGTCTATAGTCAATATCCTTAATCCCTTGAATCCCTTTGTGAAAGCTTGTGGATTTTAGGTTGAAGATATTTAACAGTAATAAAATCTTTTTCTGATGATCTTAAAACCCCAATCAGAGATTTAATCATTAATGTTTCTTTTATTCTCAAAATGTGTAGTGCTGCATTATATTTTTGTACTTGCTCCATGAAGAATTTCCTTTTTAATTAGATGTTCACCATTGAAAAATATGCAGGAATTTATTAGTACATCAAAAATATTTTTGTTGTTATTTAATTATAATTTACTTATTCCAAGAAAGTTATCATTACTTTGACATACCTACTCCCTTACTTGTTTATTGTCATATTTCCAAGATCAATGCATAGCTTTGTGGAAGGTTTTCTGGTGGAAATAGTAATGAATTGTCTAAAAATATAAAGCTGATATTAGTTGTTTCTATGTAACTTTGTGAAATTTACTCAGCATATTGACAAGAGGAAAACACTTGGTAATTAGGTGATAACATGCAATGTCGAAACCTAAGTTGCTTTGAAAAGTAAAACCTTTCTGAGGAATCACCAAGTGTATTCCTCTCATCAATATTAAGTTGATATGTTTTTGCTTACTCTGAATGCTCCACTTTACAGTTTTATGAGAATCTGATTTATCAAGTTACTTCTCAATCCAATTTCTTTTATTTTTTCTCTATGTCCCCATGATTAAATAAAGTGATAACCAAAATAGAAGATAATTAGCATTTATATCATTCCTTTGCTTGACCATTGAGCTAATGGGTTGGAAAACCTATCAATAGTATTGATGGGTAACTACAGCTTTCTTCTCCAATAACTATTTTCTTGGTTTGAAACATGACTTCAATTCTTTAGCATAATATATACTGCTTTAAAGGTTCATGCCCTGTATATCTATATATTGGTCTCAAGATTTTCGATTATTAATCAAATTACACTTCAATTTATTCCAATTGATGTTGTACTTATTATTCTTAGATTAACTAATACATAGTTAAACTTTTGAAAAGACTACTTACAGCATAAATGGAAGGAATCAGAATATAATTCTTATACCTGATGTGCCTGCGGTTAATGATTTTGTCTTATTTTAAAAAATATGCGTTGTCTTATGAGATAAACATCAATATATTTTAAGGCAATTATGGAAATTAGGGTTCAAATTTGCTCTATCTTTGAACGACAAGTAAATAAATTGGTAATATAGTTGTATAAAGAATATATATAGTATAAAGTTGCAATAATGACTAATAATGCATAGATAATGGAAATAATGCAAATAAAATGCATTTATATCCTAAGGAAGTGCCCTACAAATCTCAAATTTGGGGGTAATATAGCTTGGGAACCACCCAAAACAGGGAGAAACATTATGTTAAAATCACAATATCTTGTCTAATCATCACAACTTGTTAAGAGTCTTTCTAACTTACAGATGGGGGTTTTAGAAGTGATTTTTGGTCTACAACCTAAATTTAATTTTATCTTTGGAGTTCATGCTGAAGAGTAAATGTTGTCCCCAAACCAAAATTCATTTCTGCTTGGCTCCCATTAGTAACTAAATTCTGAAAGAGATTCCTTGCACCAATTGTAAAGTTTTCTTACATCTCTGAAATTTCAAACATCTCAACATGACCATAATACCCTCTAAGTGACCCCATGAGCATATGGTGTAGGGTGTTAGGGCACCAGCCTTATGGGTTTTGTAGTATGTACCTAGTTACTAACGATCTCTCCCACTGTAGTTGAAAATATTGCAATGAAAGGAATCCCTGTAAGCTTCAGTTCATTCATTCAGGCTCAACATGTTTTAACTGTCCCGCCTTTCTATGTGATGTGGTGCTTATATTATTCCCTCTGTGTCTGTTCCATACTCCATTGACCAGAAATTCACCAAAAGTTACTCTCACCTGCAACCTTCGCACTTCACACATCAAGCTTACAAACATCATACCACAATGTATAGATGCTGTTATATGATAGAAAATATCTATTGTAATGTAATTTATGTGAAGGTTTTAATGCAAAAACATTACTTCCATATTTCATTTACTGTAAAACCACTTGTAATGATCACCAATCTACTTTATTTTCCAAGGTGCTCTAAGGCTTCAACCTCAAATTTTCTATTTGATAACATTTCTCTGTGAAGTAAAAGCCTGAGGTTTATGAATTTCACTACCTTTCTGTGCATTTTCTACCAGTCATAACAGTTATGCAATAAACTGAAAAGCTAATATTAACCCTTTTGCACCGGGACGATTCTCTGAGAAATGGTCACCGTATGACTGAGCTCTTCAAAATATCTTATGCACCTGGGTATGGAGCCTCTTGGTTTCATTTTGGTTTCCAGGTATAGGAATTTACTCTTTTCGGACCATCTCCGTAGGAGGCCTGACCCTTTCCTCTACCGGGTAATTAGGCGGACGTGACCCTCTGCCCCTTTGGCTTTCCTATCTCAGTATGAGTCCGTGGTCAGTTATATTTTATTCCATTGTTTATGCTAAAAACATAAATTTTGTATTATTAAATATTTTGTGTTCGCAAATGGTTATCTTTTGATTTTCTCTCAAAAACCATTTTTTAAATGAAATTCTACTGTCATTATTAACGATTTTATTATATTACCTTACGAAATATGCGATCTCGCCAAGAAGTTTTCCAAGCCAAGTTTTTCTAAAAAACAACGTTAATGTTAACACTAGAACTTCACTTAAAATTGGGATATAGTCTTTAAAACAAATTAGAATCCTTTCATCAGCTATATTTATAACAAAATTTACAAATAATTTTTTAGGAAAACATCTGATAAACAATATGATGACCGCTGACTACCTGCTAGGAGAGGGACGGAAAAAGGCCCGAGGGTCGAGAAAACAAGCCCCTTTGACTGGAAAAGGGTTTGAGTCTCGCGGAGTTGGGGGACAGAAGGGTTACATTTTATACCTGGGTTACTAGCCTACGCCATGGTCAAGTCCGACGCACGGGTGCGTCCTTCGGTCGTCTGCGTAGAAAAATCTCTGATGCACAGGTGCATCTTTAGGTGCGAAAGGGTTAAGGGTTTATAGTAAATGGTATAGCATCCATTGTTTGTTGATAAGTTCTTTACTAGATTAATATCGATTTTGGTACCGATATTACTTTAAGTCCCTCTCATAATTCATCAAATGTAACTTGTTAATTTGCTTTTTACTAGAGGGCTTTCATAAGTGAGTGTACAGAGTTTTTTTAATGTCCCTTGAATATTTTAACATTCATGTTGAAAGATTATTTTTTGCATTCACTAAATCAAATTCCTTTTTGCACCTTTCAGCGGTTCAATTCAAATATACTGCAGAAATTCAACAAAGTTGCCAAGAAGGATCAACAATACTGCTGTTGTGCCATTGGTTCACGAGATCGCTCGCTCTCAGTTTGGTTAACTGCTCTGAAGCGTCCACTTGTGGTTATAAGGGAGCTATTTACGAGCTCTGTTCTCGATCTGTCATGGAGCGTGGCAGGATTACAGCTCATGGCTTGCTCCTGGGATGGCACTGTTGCATACGTGGAGTTCTCTGATGAAGAATTAGGTGACCCACTGACTGCAAGTGAAAAGGTAATATATCGCTCATTGGTATGAATGTGTTCCTAGCATTGTTCCAAATCTGATCATCACTAATATTAGGCTCTTGCCAGTAGGAAAGGCATACAAGGATGGGAATGGAAGGATAGAAAGAAGATTAAGGTCTGAGGAGTCTTCATAAATACCTCCTGTACAAGGAATCCTTTTAACTTTGGGCATAAAAGAAAGGAATTGATGGGGAATGTAGATGAAAATGGTGAGGGGAAGAGATAGGAGGATTAATTGGTAAGAAGGGTTAGAGATTGGATGGTACTGATTGGGAGTGAGAAGGTTACAATGTTACCAGTAATGCATTGCCAGGGAAAGAAATGAATGATAATGGAAGTAATTTCCTAGTGACTGTGGTGTAGGAAATATGGGTAAAATGTAACATCCAGAGTAGATTAGGGAAGTATAGATACATTGTAGCAGTTATCAAAATCAACACTGTGAAAATAGGCATGTTTCAAAACTGGGGGGGTAGCTGTTATGTAGGGAGCCTTTTGGGAGATTCTATGGTTGTCGAAACATCTGAAAAATTCAGGACCAGAAAAGGTGGAAGACTGCTGCAGACCAACCTTAGAATTGAAACGGGAAAGAAGATGGTTTTTGATGCGGACACTGAGAGATATGGTGCTTAGGCCAACATAGAAGGCAGGACATAATTTGCATTTGAGAAGGTAAGCAACATTGTTGATGGTGCAAGAGGAAGCAGGAAGGAAGATATGTAAAAAGTTACTTTAATGAAAGTTACTTGACGGAAGTATGGAATTTTCAATAAGGGACAGGTTTTGTATCTGTCACTACAACAAGGAGTATGTGGTGTTTTTGGTTGAGGGATGGATTTAGTGAGGGGTTTGGTTATTTCAAAGAAAGGCTGAGATTTGTGTGATGTCTGTAAGTAACTGAGAGGCATTTGGGAAGTAGACTAAGGCAGATGTGTCTGTTACTAAGGATGAAAAAGAGACCATCTAGATTGTATTTGAGGGATTGTGCATGAGCAAATAAGTGGTTCAGATTGTTACTGTGGTGCAGAATGCAGGTTATTGTGGAGGAATTTGGTTATTTCTGGTATGGTATAAGGAATGGTATAGAGTTATTTCTGTATTTTTTTGTTTAAGAGAGATTCTGGATAGTCTTGACGAAGCAGGGAATTAGACTAAAGAAGTAGACAAAAATTAAATAGTAGTATATTCGTAGACCAGCTCATTGCTTATTGCAGTAAAATCGTTTTATGCAACACTTTATTAAAAACCAATGGAACTACAGTGATATACGTTTGAAACCTATGAATTGGTATATACGATTTGGTGATCTGGCTATCAATTTAAAAAATAGTAACAATCTTAAAATTAGAATCATCTTGTATGCATGTGTTGTGGGTATTTTTCATTCTAACTGGTAAACATAACAAAAGCTTTTTACAGTAATAAGTTATTGTAATTGGTTCACAAATACTCTTGAGCAGCAGTGTAATGTTTAACTGACACTCTTGTTCCAGATGACCCTTCATGAGCGAATGTATGGTAAGAGCCTCGTGATGTACTGGCAAGGGGGAGTGGGTGCAGCTGCAGCACCTACCACAACTATCGTGGAAAATCCTGAGCTCCTTGCAGTGAAAGAGGAAGCCGAGAAGAAGGCAGCCAGTGATGTGGCGGCCGCAGCCACAACCACTGGGCTCAGTGAAACAGGGAGTGAGCGACCTGCCCAGGCAGTGCAACAAGTCCCACCCAAAGGCCCCATCAACAAACAAATAGAGACTCGAACATCGGATGGAAAGAGGCGCATAACTCCCATGTACATCCCTGACACTGGGTAACTATTTATCTTTAAAAAATTTAATTTTGATGGTATGCTTTGGAGAATTTGTCAATGTTGGGGACATGAAGTTACTGATGCTCTGGTTGTCACCCATTTTTTTTATTTTGTCTGCTGAGATGTCAGGATACCTATGAGTTTTTGTAATGGAATGTTAATCACCCATTTCCAAATATGTTGAGTCCAATTTGTGACATTAAAACATAGGGAGTTCTGCCGCTTATTCTGAGTGATCTTTATCACACTCACTATAGCGAGTAGATTTGCGTAGTGATGTTTGTGTTGCATAACTCGCAGGATTCAAACAATCATTACATTGTCATGTCTCGCCAATCTGAATTGTAAGGAAGGCTTTACGAGAGACATTGTGGTGATTTTTCGTGAGGAGACTGATTTTGATTTTATGCCACAGACTTGGGACACTTTGTGGTGATTTGACGTGAAGAAACTGTGATTTTATGACAAAGACTTTCCTGGGGAATGACTGAACAACTTATCTTGGAATCTGTGCTCCAGTCTGTCATTTTCTGGTGCTATTTCATCCTTTTAGCCAATCGATCTGAATAAAAGAACATATAGAGTGGTGAGCTAGACTTGTAGACAATGCAGGAAAAGGTATTAGTGGTATTAATTGAAGGTCTGGCCAGGAGAGAGAGACTGCCAATCAACAGGAGGTCCCCTTTTCAGGTCCCTTTTTCATGGACAAGCAAGAGTTGGAAGGGATTAGTTGAAAGCCAGAGAGGGGGGCAGCAAACAAACGAGGGGGAATCTATGATCTTACTGAAGATAATGAAAAAATACCTTCTTAGCTCAAAAATTCAAAGTTATATCAAAATATCATAAGAAATAAATATACACAAAGAAATATTGTAATACTTGTGATAGGGACTACTGGTAGTAGTAGTACAAACTATAGCTTAGAGAACATTTTGGAAAAGGAAACTACGAGTCACCGTTGAAAAAAATAGGTAACTTGATGTATGAAAAAGTGCAAAAGTTCAAAAACTGAGGAAAGGGAAACAAAAGAATGAGAAATGAAATTAGTTGAAAGACAAGAAAGGCTAGGGAAGAATTGAAGGACCTGTTTGAAAAAGTACAGGATAACCTAACTTCATGCAAGGGTAAAGCAGCATACATAATCATCTGGAGTCACTTCCTTAATGTGGAGCATGTGTAATAGGGAATTCCAAAGGGGAAATTGTTTCTGTAATACGAGATAAATTGTTAGAGAGAACCATTGGAGAAACTTTATAAGTAGAAATCGTCTAGTTTCTGATTTTCCCAATTCTTTATTAATGAAGAATTTCCACAATGTCATGCCTGAGACTGTCTCGTAAATGTATGGTAAAACACTGAAAGAAAAAGACAAGGTTGATAAAGATGAGAAAGGTATCTCCATTCTTAGTTAGATTTTTATAAGCTTTATGTAATAATTATAAAATTTGTGGCCTAAATAAATTTTGGGCAAACTGGAGTGGAACTTAATGAGGCATGTCCTAAAGATAAACAAAACTATGATCATATTTGGATATAATCTAGTGGAAATATTCCATAGTAGTAAGATATAAAAATGCTAACAATTTTCCAAATGGGAAGTAGTTTTCCAGTTTCTAGTTAATTTTCAATTTAACCCTTTTGAGTGCCACCAATTTTTAGGTGTACCTGGAAAAAAGTGCCACAGGGATTTCAGGAAATTTTAATGTTCAGAAAAATATTTAGTATATAAAAACCAGAATTAATTTTTTTTATATTTTTTGTTTTTCTTTATTATTCAGACAAATGACTAACTGATAGCGATATGTTTAAAAATTATACTTAATTGTTACAATCTTTAAACATTGTTTATACTAGAGCTGATATCTATCGGCCCTAACAGGTGGTACTAAAAAGGTTAAGTGCCACATGGAAATTTTCTAGTGTTTTCATTTCTTATTATTAAAAATGAAACTAAATTCCTAGTTGCAGCTGAAGTAAGGAAAGCATTTGTCAAATAAATTTTCAAAAGAACATAAAGGTGAAATATGATGAACGGTAATAGAATTTTGGTAGATTGACGCATGAATCACCAGTGATGGCAGAAATCAGAGGGAGCTAATATGCAGAATAGCCCCAAGCGAAGAAGAAACAACTTATTGGAAATAATGTCAGCTAGAACATGGACATAAGGAAGAGGTTCATAAGGATTCAAGTATCGAATATACTTTTATAAGGAAGTGAGACATGAATGATATCAACATCCAAGATAAGAAGATTGGAATTAATGGAACCAAATCGCTACAGAAGAAAATTAAATTGATATTTACCAAGGGAAAAGTGAAAAAGTATTTCAAGGAGTCAGCAAAAAAGATCATGGATTATAAACTATCAGGAAGTGGAAGGAAACCAATAGGACACATCTTAAGGCAATGGTGTTTATGTAGACTATCGAAAGGCACCCTATTAGGGTAGAACAGTAAACAGCGATAGTTTTAGGCTTAACTCTGTGAAATTCTTTCATCTTGAATAAAAAAATTTAAAAAAATACGCTGCAATTTCACAGTTATATTTTATTCTTATTCTCACGACCTGAGTTTCACTACAGCGTGACATCATCAGGTGATGCCACACTGGTGAAACCCAGGTCGTGAGAATAAGAATAAAATATAATTGTGAAATTGCAGTGTATTTTTAAAATTTTTTAAATTTAGAACTGTAAAGCTAGGCCAATGATAGTGAATGAGAAAAAGGTGATTGAGAATATTAGAGATAGGAGCAACAGAGTTGTTAAGAGATTGGTAGGTGACAAGATAGGCAAAATTGAATTTTATATTTATGCTTCATGTAAATGGGACATTGCCCCAAAGAATCAAATTTCACGTTCAAAATTGAACCTAAAATGGGACAAACATTTATGCTTTGTATTGAAACCAGTGCAATTGAATATTCTCTCCTCAATGCTAATTCCCTTTCACAGTGACCAACCACAACCATATGGCTCATCGAATTCTCAGCAGCCAACCTTCAGCAGTTCGTCGGAGCCAAAGAGTCGCATCTTCATAGAGAAACGAGACGATGTCGTAGTGCAACCCAACGTCTCCAACTCATCTCAGCATTCCTCAAATACATGCATGAATATTCTCTCTACCAACGCCACGGCTACGTCACAGTCTGGTGGCAACTCTAGGGGAACAGCAGCTGTGGGAGCAGCAGGTGAAGAAGGAGTGAGCCCAGCACCAACGGCATCCATGAAACCCACGGTTGTGAATGGTACGCATGATGGTGGTGCTGAGACAAAATTAAGTGAGGAGCCCATGAAGCAGCAGTCCACAGCTGTGGCAGTGCCAACAAAACAAGATAGGTCAATGCCATCATCACTGTTCAACTCTGTGGAATGGTAATTAACAATCTAAGATTTGATAAAGCCCTGTGGTAGATTTTAGCAGATGAAAAAAAATAACTGCTTGCCCCCTTTGAAATATTAAAATTTGTTTTCTTGTTCCTCTAAATGTAAATCTTGGAGATTCAGGTGTGAATATGGGAAATTCACTCATATTGGATATGAAACAACTTTACTTTGTGGTTCCACAGTCTTTTTTTTTAATGACCTGGGTTTTGACTTGACAATGACATTAAATGGTGAAAACTGGGTTGTTTTTTAAATAAAAGGCTGTGGAATAATAAGGTAAAATACTTTCCTTTCCAATGTTCATATAAAGTTTTAAGTACAGTTCCCATTTGCATGCCCAAGCATGCAAATGGAGCAGACTACAAACACTGCAAACATACTGGTATGTAGAATTTAGAACATGGTTTAACTAATCTGTTGATCCCACTCCCATGTTGTGTATTTTTTCTAAACTCAATGATAATAGACATAACAAAAAACGTTGCTGTTCTACAAAAAAATTATTTTTCTTTTGTTATATCTATTATCATCATGAAAGAGTTCCACCAAGCGACATTTCCTATGATCACTTTTCCAAACTCTTTGGCCAGTTATGTGTATTGCAGCAGTATGGTGGCTTTAAAGAAAAGTTTTTATTTATATATATATATATATACGAGGGTAAGGTGAAAAGTTATCGGCCTGACACAGAGATGGCGCTCCGATCAGCAAAATATTTATTTCCTGTCTGGGTGCACTTATCAGTAGTTCGTATGACAAATTTCAACCTGTTCGCTGAAGCAGTTTGTTTACACGAATTTTTGCAGCATACCTCTTACGAGTTTTTCATTAAAATAGATAAACTTGAATATCGTGCAGTCATAAAATTCTTCATTTTGGATGGATTAACCCCTAAGGAAATTCATCCAAAGTTGATAAAATTTTACGGAGACTCGGCTCCTTCCATGTCAACAGTTAAAAAGTGGACAGCTGAATTTAAACATGGTCGCACATCCCTCGAAGATGACCCTCGTGAAGGACGGCCAAAAACTGCAACCACATCGGAAACCATCGAAAAAGTGCATGATATCGTGTTAGACGATAGGTGAGTGAGATAGCTGAGGCTGTGGGGATATCGGAAGAAAGGGTGCGTAACATCTTGCACAAAGAATTAGGGATGCGAAAGCTCTGAGTAAGATGGGTGCCGCATTTTCTGAATGCCGATCAAAAGCAAATGCGCAAACGATTTTTGCAGCAATCTTTATACCGATTCAATAGGGATCCAACCGATTTTGTGCAGCGATTTGTCACCATGGATGAGACATGGGTCCACCCCCTCCATTACAACCTTCAACAGCCCGTTTCCTCCCAGTACCACTGATTCAAATTTATAATAACTTATTGAAGAAAG
>WURS02000013.1:9943376-9970048 GCA_011762765.2 Rhinocypha anisoptera | reverse complement strand
CGTAGCTTACTCAAAATTAGACAGTTGCCCACTGAAAGATTACAGTTGACGGCAGCACTGTTGCATTTGGAGTAACTACGCGGAAAATTCAAAAAGTCACTGACTTATCATACCGCCGTATTACAGTCAAAGGATTGCGGAACTTGTTGAGTTGATATACGAGAGCCCAGCGTGAGAGGTGTGGGATAAAAATTAAGGCAAGAAAACGAAATTAATGAGATTCCCGAAGAGTAAAAAGGCTAGGGTAAATATTTCATACTGGCAGAGCATAAATTGGAACAGGTACAATAGTTTACTTATTTGAGAAGCATCATAGACGTAAATTGACGCGTCGGTCAGGAGAGTAGACGAGGAATCGCACTAGCAAAAGAGGTGAGAATGTCGGGTAAATGCGGTAGGGGTGGGTAGAGTATAGGGATATCGGATGGAATGATAGGGTTGGGAGATGTGCAGATTTGAACAGGGATTATGTTAAGAAGAAGTAGGTCAAATCTAAACTTGGGTTCATCAAAGACCTACATTTACCTGTAGATTTTCCTCCAATCAGTCGGACTTTGAGCGTTAAAATATCGGTTTTTTGCACCCTCCATTTTTAAATTTCCCTTGGTTAATATTATAAGTTCGGCATGTGGTGGAAAAGAGAATTACGGCCACATTCATAAATGTCCGCTTGAGCACTCTAATAGTGCGATTAAGTTATGTGAAGGCTAAGAGCGTTTATCGCCTACTACAAAAGGTATTCATTGGTCATTTTAGTAAGCTACTTAAGCGACATCATTAGCATGCTCCTAACCATAGCTCGAATCATAAGATAAAAAATTATTATTTATTTATTTTTATTTATTTACGACCTATATATATCCTATAGGGGGGACCGTATATGTATATATATATACATATCCTATAGGGGAGACCGGGGCTATTCCTCGTACGCGTCTTAGCGAGCAACTAGAGCTTAGCACTTTCTACAGTATTCAATGCAGAAACACTACTCCACTGCTCCTAGTAACCACGTAAGTTTCAACTAGTTCGTACAGAATATCTTGTGAGAAGCTACCTAATAAGTACTTTCTTTATCAGAGAATTAAATTTTCAAGTTGATAATTTTTATCTAAAAAATATCAAAAATTATTGTTTATAAAACTAGATATTTGATTCTACATGTATTTGAAGCGACACTGCTTATACATAAGTCAGTGACATTAAATAGTAAGTACCATCTTCTTTACTAAAATTAATGGTGAATTCTAAAAATGGCGTCGGGGCGAATCCGCGCGTAACGCATGGGGTAAGTTCCCGTATCATGTAAAAAATGATACTTTCACCGTTACATATTGCCGCCGCCGTTACACTCGGTTTACCCGATCGACTGAAGGTCATGTAAACTCTATTTACGAGGATCTGTTTTTTATATGTTCCGACTGCTGGTCTCATTCTACATTATTGTTAAAAATATTCCTTGTGGTTTAAACATTCCTAGCAAAAAGGTTTTCCCGTGTGCCTACGTTTCCTTGAAAAGAAACGTAGGCATGAGTTCAATCAACATTTCGAATTAAACAATGCACATTTGAAGCCGGTCAACAACCGTGTTTGGGATTTTCTTTTAATTCAATTAATCCTCAACCAGGGATTAAATATGTAAATTCATTTACTAACAAAAGAATAAAAGCTGGGAGAATTGTGCAAAGTTCAACGGAAGAGATGAAACATGAATTCTGAGTCTCTCGGAAAAACAGAAATGTGATGTTCATGATGGAGGAGAGAAAAGGTTCTGTGGCTTAAACCATAGACAATGAACAGGACCAGGCGAAAGTAGCACCTTCAAAAAAGGTATCGAATTAGCAGTGAGCGGGGAGGGAGGATGACGGTCAGGCTGATGCTAGCCTTCAGTAGATGCTAGCCAAATTATGAGTGCCCACCATCCTTGGCCACAGTGCATGGATAAAATGTCCTCGCTGTACTTACCTGTATTACCCATTTGTGTCAAAATGTTGGTATCTCATCTAAATGAAAGGCCAAGGAATGTTTAACTTTAAAAAAGGAATGATTGAAGGCACTTAAAACTTTGTCTTCCACTATTACAGAGGGGTGATTTTCTTTGGGGTTTAAGATGCCAGGAATAGCAACATAAATTGATCTTGCTTGCATGCTTGACCATGTGCCTTGAATGCAGACTATGTATTTTTCTACTTTGATAAGTAGAAACCGTACAAATACACCCCCAAAACAAGCTGTTATCATTGAAGCCATGAGAGGTTTTATCGTATTTTACCCCCTCGGCTAAATCCGAAGACATTTTTTCTGGCAGACTGACAGTAATCGCCCTCATAGGTGTAAGATTAGCAGTGGGCATTCATGACCATTGTACCATTTCATCATTTCAAAATCAGTCTGTTCGTGGCATAGGAGACGAACGGTAGGGACACACATCGAGTAACGAATTTAAAGGCGTCGATAGTTGTCAAATTTCAGTAACGAATTTAAAGGCATCGATAGTTGTCAAATTTCACACTAGGTAGGCACTACCAAGAGGAGCATGTCGATGTGCTTGAGATAAATTCAACAACAGTCTGTATTTTTTTATCAGAGACACAGGTGGCAAAATCTTCATCCTCGACTGGTAAGGAGAAAATGAAATGAATTTTTATTGGTAGGTCATAGGTATAGAAAAGGTCTCTAACTGAAGGAACTTACATAGTTACTCAAAAATGTTAAAAATCTTATAATTTTTCCAAGTAGTTATAAATTTGGTGCTTTTGTTTCAGTTCAAGGACTTCTTTAAAAATAAAGGACCCCACGAGAGAAAGTGTGGAGAAAAGGAACACCAAACTGAACACTAAAGACATTTACAATTTACAATGTAGTAAAGTAAATGTAAGGTCTATGATTGCGCTTTTTTATTAATGTAACCTGTAACATCAATGCACTGACAAAATTACAGCAAACCATAACACTCACAACTGGAGTCCATCATGTCAGGTTAAAGCCAGTAGTACAGTGTAGATGCTAAGATTCGTGACATTGGGGATCTGGGATGGGATTCAGGTTTCAGGATAGCAGTATTAGTTGAGGCGTATTATCTTCAGCAGATTCAATGGGCATGATGATGTGAATTTGTATGCCTGTGAGAGAATGTATCTGAGTGTTTTTGGTAGTATTGCATGAGTGTTTGCTCTTGGTAGTATAGTAGAGTTTGGTATTAACTAACCTCTCTGAATATGTAGTATTGTGTGAATGAAAGTTGAGTAGTTAGAGTGCATGCATTTACCAGCAGAAATTCTTCGAGAGGTTGCTAGTATTGAGTTGGGGAGTAATATTTGGTATGGGGGAAATGTTAAGATAGACTAAACCTGAAATCAGTTCAACACAAATATCATTCTATGTACATACTCATTTTTTAAGCTTTGCATTTGAGTTTGTGTATTATTCTTGTGAAGATGTTAATGAATTGCTAATTTGATTATGCAATTTGGTTTATGATAACCATATCATAATGGTGGATAGTAAAGATTTTTTATGCATTTCCCTGTTTTATAAAAACAAGATTCACAAAAACAATGAAATTGGTACTTTTTTGTGAACATATGTACTGGTATGATATCAATGGAAATACCTGGATATAAGTGGTTGTAGCAGGCATCACCTGGTTGAACTCTTTCAAGATGTTAATAGGAAGGTATAAAAAAAAACCTTGCCACTCCACAAAAAATCTTTGATGAAAAAATTCCTAATATTTTTTGTGGAACGGTAAAGTTTTTTTTTATACCTATTATAAATACCTGGATAAGCGATGTATAAACATAAATATTTGAAAGATGTTGATTCAACAGTATATTTGGGTGAACATTTTAAATGGGTGCATTACAGTAGAAAAGATAGTAATGTTACTTTTGTTAAAATGGTTTATAGTAAAATGTAATAACAGTAGATTACATCAGAACTACCATTACACATGTTTTGGAAAGTTACATCACCAAACATTTCAACAGTTCTCATATCATCACTTCATCTATTTGAAGTTTTCATCTCTGGAAAATAGTAAAAAATACTTTTTTTTTCATTAAAATCCAAAAATATTATAGAAATGGCAATTTTTCATCTCTATAAATGCTTATTACATACAGAGGTTAGCCCACTAGTTGATTTTTCACATTTTGATATTCAAAGATTGGCACTCTTATTATTTGAAATTAATTTCTTGGTTAACTTCTGTGAATTTTGTTCTTAATAGTTCATACTTTTGAATCACTCTTAAATGCTTAAAAATTTCACATGATGCATGCACGATTATAAACATAGGGTATTCTTTTGCTTGTAGATTAACTTATGTATGATGAAAGGAATGTCCTGCTAGGTTACATATGATTATTTACATAATTACATCTCAATGTGAAAACTTTGTTGGGATCAAAAAGCATAATGTCATTACTGAAAGTAATTCCCCTTCAGAATAAATGCACTTACATAAAAATATGGCATTGATCCTTAAGATATCTTATCAAAATAAAAATAATGCCTTAAAATATAACAATCATGAGAGAAATCTTATCTCTCTCTTTTTTTTAATGCATTTGTAATCATCCATTTTTCACGAGAGCAAAACATATTTAATACAAGCCTGGAGGTATTTGGATATTTCTCTATATGTACCTACTAGGTCCAACAGTATTTACAACTTTCTTGAATTCCCTTCCATGTACACTCAGGTCTTTCACGATATATGCATTTTAATGCCATATAAAACTTCAATAACAAAGGCAGATATACAGAAAGTGTGATCTACCAGAGGGAGTGGCTATCAGTCTCTCTGCACTGAGGCAGTTGTAAAGCACTCCTCTGTGCCTGGGGCTGCTTAAAAATTCCCAGTTTTAAATGATAGTACAGATGGGCTTCCGAGAGGGTGGCCTCTTCAGGACGCAACGTACAGCTACCTCGAAGACCTCCTTCAGCCCTTCCCCATTCTTGGCAGAGCACTCGACATATCGAGCTGCCTTAATGCGCTGACGCAACTTCTTCCCTTCAATACTCTGGACCAAATCCTCAATAGCTGGCTTCTTGAGATCATCATCATTCCCTGGATTTTGACGTAAATCTGTTTTTGTGGCTGTTTGGTAAGAAAGAGAGAAAAAGCATAACATGATCTATTATTTGTATCTAATAAGATATGTAAAAGTAAAAAAAAACACATTATTTCACTAAGTAAAAGTCTTTCCATCAGGAATACTATTATGAGATTCCAATTCAAAATTAACCACAAACCAATAACCTTCCTATTAATATATTTAAATAAAGTTGGAAAAGTTTACTTATTTGGGCGCATCATAGAGATGGATGGATGCTTCATAATAAGCAAAATGGATGTAGTAGTTGGGATATTAGATAATAATAATGTTTATTCGCTTACAGGTAAAATATTTTACAAAGCTTCGTCACATTTAAGGTACAAAATAATTAGGTGGTAATATGATTCCTTAGTGTAGGTAACAAACAATCATATTAGATATGCAACATAAATTCATTAATACTGTAGAAACGTTTATTCAATAGAAACGCTTTGGCTTCAGCTTTAAAGCTTTTAATTGAGGAAATAGTTTTGATGTTTGACGGTAATTTATTGTACAACATAGAAGCAGAATGGTGAGGACCCTTTAAGGAAAGTGAATAAGAGTGTTGATTTGTGTGAATGTTGGATTTAATGCAGGTCGAGTAGGTGTGACAGTCAGAGTTAATAGGAAAGATATCAGGATCTGATTTCACAAAACACACAAAGAAGGAAGAGAGAATTTTCATGGCAGAGGAAAGGGGTTTACCAGGGGTTAGACCAATGAAGGTATGAAGAGGTTAGCTAGTGGCTTGGAAAGATCTTCAGCTTGTTGAGTTTTGTCGAGAATCCTTCTTTCCTATAACATAAGTTCATTTAAGTATGCTGTTAAATGCTGAAATTTAATTCTTACATTATTTAATCATTCAATGTTCTGATAATAACCCAGTAAATTATTTGCAGCTTTAACGAAAAATTCATTTGATTAATATCTGTCAACTATCTCACGTTAGAGTGATATTGATTGCTCACTTAGACACAGGGATACAGCCTAGTATTGGATGATATGAGATATTGTGTGAATCCTCCGAAATTGCTCACATTCACAATAACTATATTTTAACACTGCTTCTTAAACCTAAGTAATGAAAGGACATTCTTGATATTAAGTTGGGTCTTGCCTGTTAGTAAATACGTTAGAACCCATTGGATTTCTCAATGGTTATAGATATCCAAAGGATGCAACTGTTGAAAGTCCAGGAAGAATGGAACACTTTTAAGTAAAGATATCCACAAAATTGCACCACCAGATGCTTAGAAGAGTCATCATATGAAACCTTGCCAGTAGTTAAATGCTCCACTTACTAGACCACAATAAAGCATTGTGTCATTTTTTCAATATTATGGAGTACCTATGTAGATTTTCTTAATTTGGTATAGAGTTACTTTGCAATGCATAATTATACCAAGCTAGAAATATTTTATGAAAAATACCAAACAAAAGGAATATATTACTTGAGAAAAAACTACATCAGTGCAAATTAAACTGTGGGTCTTACAAAAAATAAAACACAACTTCATTAATTACACTTCATTTATGACTAGATTTCATAAAATATTTTATAATGTTACACATAGGACCTTAATTTCAAATTTGTGCATAAATTTTCACTTGAATAAGTGATTTATGAAAAGTAAAAGCAAAAACTGTCCACATCATAAGGGCTATGATGTTTTTTGTATTGTCAGTATTATTGTGACACAGGAAAACATGTATCAACCAGCTTTAATGCCAATCACCTCAAATAAAAACTTATTTTGGTTCAATTACCAAAGCAATTTTACATGAACTTGAGAAATTTATAAGTGATGAACAATGCTATTCTATAATACCTCTTAACTGTAGCACCACTTTAACATTACAAAATCGAAGTCTTTCAACAATGATTCGATAGTTTCAATGTTGAAAAGTCTTAAGCATTTCTTCAAATTTAGATATTGAAAAATAAATTCTGTTCCCCAAAACACATAAACCACAACTTTTCATGGCAATCTTATTCACTTAAGATGAACTGCATCCACCTTCATGACACCATTTATGGATTTTATTCACCTTGACACAAGCCTGTTCATGATGAAATCACATATAAATGATGGCCATACAAACCTGCTGTATGCCCAATGGAAGATGAGTATTTATAAAACACATCAAACTAATAACAGCAGCTTCACTCATTAACAATCACAAATAAATGTTAGGACATATAACACACCAGTAAAATATATTCTTAAGCCTTGGTAATAATTCACTTGGCTGGATTGAGCAGTAGGAACATAAATGAAGCAGTCACATCACAAGCACATGTCACAGTAAAAGAATGAAGTTGGAGATTCTAAAAACTGCAAAACATGTGGAACTCTACTGAGACATAAGTCCATTCAAAGGTTACAGAGAAATATAATTCGAAACAAGTGAACTAAAGAGCAATTTTGAGGTTGTAACTTTCCCATGTATATGTCTAAAACTACATTAATTTCACTGTTATGGTTTATTTTCACCTCAAACTTTTATAAAAGTTATTAAATAGATGGTTCAGTGTATATATCACACTGACAAAATTAGGGACTTTTTGTCACTCAACTTGAAACAACAATTACACATGCTGATAATGGCCATATATTAGGATACATACTTTCTTGTACTATAAACCACAATATTTTACATAATTTCACAAAATTTTATTATGTAATTTTGTTTCCACATTTAATTATGATCACCTCTAATGTAAAGATGGGTTATTTCATTATAATGATAAACCATGGGAATGAATGTGCCTATGTTCTTTGGCATGTCAACATTAAATGTTGTTTGCTTGTAATCAAGGTTCATGAAATATTTAAGTGCTGGAAAGGTTTAATGTGAGTTGAATTGGAAGCACAGTTAACAGAAGACCACTCCACTCAGGTATTTAAAAATAATTGTTAGATCCAAGAACATCAGCAATTTCAAATGATGATTGAAATTGGACATGAATATATTTTACATTCCTAGGAATGTTGAAATCTTAATTTTGTTTAGTAGACTCAATCAACCTTACACCATAAAATCAATCTCTAATTATCTACTTCTACGAATTGTCAAATATTTCAAAGAGATGCCTCAAATGATTTATATTTATGAGATGCCATTGGGTGAGGTTTGGCCCTGCCAAAATTTGAATGGCAATCCTAACCAATCTGATTATTCAGATTCTGAATGTATGCCAATAGTTTATTTGAAAATTTTACAAATTTGCCAAATGTATTGAAAACAACGTGATAATTATAATAATATATGAAGAAAATAGTCATTGCCTCATCACACTCTGATTCTCAATTCTAATCTTTACACAATCCATTTATACAGCCTTTTGTGTGTTTTGGTAGTTTTATCCCTTTATTTTGGATGACTTAGCTGTACTACCATACATTGTTAAGCTTGCTACTATTACAGTAGGCTGTAATACTACACTTTTTGTAATTGTTCCATGTTACACTTTGTCAAAGCTTTAAAGTGACCACATCATAGGAAAAGAAACTGAAAAACTGCATTAAGAATTTCATTATCCATTATTGAGGATTAGCTGTGGTGACTCTGCCTCTCTGGTCATACAATCTAATTCCACTGCAATGACTTTTCAGAAATAAGTGAAGGAATAACAAAAATCGCTTCTTCCCAGATACAAAGTATACTGTGCTTAAAGTGTCAAATACTGGCCAACTTAATTAGCATAAGGAAATAAATGCTAGCGCAAATTGTTAACCCTTTAACTGAAGTGGGATTTGGTAACATTGACCCATATGCTGAGAGGGGAAGAGCAGTGAGAGATACAAGTAATAGTGAATAGCTATAGTCCCAGAATTTATATGCAATAATAACACGTATAACAAAAGTTAAAATATTCAACATATTCATTGTATAGTATGATTTTTCATCCATTTTTGGTAAATCATGTGCAAAATGAAGAGTTAAAAGAAATCCAATTTCAGACTTTTTCTCAGAAAAGATATTTTAGCACTGCAGATACTCAATATTTTTCATGAGTTAAAAGGTAACCACAGTGTTTAGCACAAAAGACTACTGGATGAATATTGAAATGCAATAGGTTTTCTCATGACCTGCTTCTTTATCCATTGGAAATTCAGGATGGAAAAGTCAAACCCTAAAGAGAAATAGGACATTTATATTTTGATTAAATGTCTTTAAGATCAAGTAGTGATCCAGAATGTGTCCCCATTTTCATTAATTTCATCACTGTGTGTTTAAAAACATGGCATACACATTCAAAGAAAAATCAATCAAGGATTATGCTGGCTTTTTTCTATTAAAATAAAACAAAACTTGGAACCAGAGAAACCAGTATCTTTGAAGTGTCCATTATATCATTAAATTCTCATATGAACTATGAGGTACCTATACCCATAATGAAAATATGGCCTTAATAAAAAACCATAAGTCGTGAACTGTGTAATGATATTACCTTTCATAGAAAAACTGAACTAATTTTTTCATTGATTCAATAAGGACCTTCGTTTCTCTTATGATTTCTCAGTGCCAAAAAGTCTGTTTGCATGCAATTGGGCTTGATGTTATTAATGTACAAACTTCACATCAGCATTGAATTATATAATGAAATAGTTCATATGGAAAAATTTTTATGGGTGTCCTGGCATATAGATATATAAAAGAAACCTAATTTCTCTGACATGTGTATGTTTTTTTGCATCCATCAAATTAATGAAATTGAGGAGATCTGCTACAATGGTTGAATTTAAAAGAAACATTAACATTTTATTAATTAAATTTTTTTAAATTAAATAATTCCAGTAACTAATTAACTGAGATTTGTAGTACATATAACACCAATCACTCCAAACAACTTCAACAGAGAGACTGAAAGAAATGTCATTTTGCTAGCCACTGATTTTCTTGGACCATGAGTTTCAAAGGAATTACCTCAGGGATTTCCACCAGGTAAAATGATAATGGTTTAGGGGATTTATCATTTAGCCTGGTGGAAATCTTTTGAATATTTCATCAGCAGGATTCACCAAGAAAGCATTAAATCTGTTGATTTCTCAGGTCTTTTAACCATATGAACCTCCATTAATGAAAGCTCATCACTTTAACTATTTACAGTACATAAATTGTATGAAAATTGTTTGATGGAATTTAATACCAATCAGAAATGAAATTTCCTCACAAGATTTGTTCACTCATTTCGTCATTAAGAGAAAGTTTATCTATATCCCCAGGTTTAAAAAAAACATAGGATACACTTGTAAAATGTTAGAGTTTCTCCTAGCTTCCTCTAGAAAGAGGTTCAAAGCTGCTCACTGCTACATTCAAACCATTAAAAAGTTTGTCAGTAAAGGAGCCCTGTTCATTGAAGCACTGGAAAAATAATGTGAATCCCTTCACTGATCATACATAAACTGACTGAATAGTACCAAAAAATGTAAATATAAACCCATGTGAATACCAAAATTTGTCTATGAATCAACTGCCCAATTTGATTGGAAAGATAGTCTTCAAAAGAAACCTACAAAAGGTTTTTGCACAATCTTCCATTCGGTAGCATTCTACCAAAATAAATTTCCCTATAAATGCAGAGAAAACAATTCCATGTAAGTTATTACATAGTAAACCTAAAAAAAGGTATCAAAACATTACCATCTGGAAAGCATCCAAGCAACACCATCTCAGCTCATTGCAATTTTTTTGGAAACAGTCCTTGCACCAATCACTGACAAATCTCATTTGCCCTTTGATACAATCTTAGCAATGAATACACACTCTAACAATGAATACTCAAAAGTGTTTCTTACCAGACTTGAAAAAATAAAATATTTCTTTATGCCGCACAATTAGCCTCTTACAAGGCCTCATACAGTCTGTGCTGCCTATTTTCTTTGTTCGTTTCCCAAGTCACTATTACTACCTGCCCACACGAGTCATGTTGATACACAGCTGGTGGTCCCTTCTGTCCCCCCAACCACCATTTCCCTTCCTTGGTTTCTGCTGCTTCCCATTCTTACCACTACCAGCTCCGGCCCCACCATTGGCTCCCCCAGTGAAAATTAAGGTCAGGTGTGAGGGGAAAAAGTGTTTGCTAGCCTGCTTCACTACCTGCTGAACCTTTTGGATCACAGCTGTGGGCTCACAGTTGTTCTTTTTATGGTGGACACCACTGGAAAAAGAGACACAAACTTGATTGAATGTGATGTGGAAAAAACTCAGCTGTGCAAAAGAAAGCTGGGTTAAAATGATCTTCATTCTAAAAAAATACCTTGGGTAAGCAATCATGAATAAGTTTTCCTTCTCTTTAAAAAATAACCACATAAAATCGTTCTGCCTCCCCCAAATGATTCTAAAATATATGGGATTTTACGAGACTGCTTTTTGAATATGAAACCTATTCCTGTGGTTCAAGGGAGTATTTAAAATCTTTAATCCACATTTTTTACAGCATTATTTTATGTATACACTGAACAGAGAGAAAACTCATAGGGTTTATCGTGTTATAATACAACTAACTTCAAACTGAACCCTCTGTAATCTTCTTTGGTTGACCCACTTCCTTTTAGCCTCTAAAATCTCAAGTGTCAAAAAATCAGACTACACTTCTAGTGAAACATTTTATCAACTTAAACTAGCATGTCAGTACCTCTAGACATATATATGTTACATTTTCAGTAAACTATTTTAGTTAGTAGCTAAGGTAACTGCTATGTTAAACCAATATTGCTTCTAACTGCAGAGATTAGTTTTTTGCATTTTGCCAATTCATTTAGACTAAACCTCACTGACTGAGCCAGAACTAAGTGATAAATGTGTAATAATTAGCATTCAGAAGTCTTGTCAAAACAAATAAATTCATTTACAAAGGTTAGTTTGAAATGCTATACTTCCAAGAGATTTTTTTCACTTGTGAGATTTTATTTTGAAGCAGAAGGTGAAGTATGAAATAGCAAGAGCAAATCTAAGGCTCTTTCATGTGTTACTTGAGAATTAAAATTCCTACTAATGATGAGACACATTTTTAAAGTAATAATGTTTTTCTAGTTCCATATTTCTTGTTAAATGTTAACAATAGATTGTAAAATTAATTAGGAATCCAATTATTTATAGTTTTTGACATACTTCATTTACAAGTTGAAAAACTGCACAATACATGATTACTAAATTAATTGAAGTTGTTATCATTAAAGAGAAATGATAATAACGTTACTGAAAACATGGTAGCCTAATGGACAGAGAGCTAGACCAGTGAATTTGAGATCCTGGTTGGAATATTGGAGATACTTCCATACACAGACATTAAAATTAAGCAAGGTAATCTTTTGTGTATCAAATATGTAGTAGAAAACCAACTATGCTCCTAATGTAGAGTTAATGATGGGATTAATTCAATTCAAGTGCAGTGTTATACTCCTAAGGTTATGGAGATAACTTAAATTTACTACTGTCTAAATGTTTACTAATGTACTATAAGCTACTGTCATTGAATGCAAAATCAAGCACTCATGAAGTAATAAAGCAATGTAGAAAATACCATACCATTGGGGTAATGGAAAATTTTAATGATTTACTTTAAGATGCTCCCAAATTTGATTGATATTAAAAAGTTACATAGTTGATCGCATGTGTTACCAGCACTGATGCAGATTTTTTTTCTTGGAGCAAGATGAAATGATTAAAAAATTTCCCACTTTAAGTAGAACCATGTTTTATCTAGGAAAATGATGTGGTCCCTACAGGTTTCAATTATCTAGATTTTGTAGGTATGGCTTTGATTTGTTATCTCATGATTTGATACCAGGACCCTCCTGGAGGGTTTAACCACATTTCCTAGGCTACAATGATTTTATTTGATACGGACATAATTCAACTTACCATTCTCCAATGTGGAAGACCCTTGGTCCCTTCATTACCATAGCGATGAGCCTATGAGACGGGCCCAAACATCCTCCACCAGAACTTCCTTGCTTGGGGATGCTCTGTGATGATGGCTGGGGAGGTGACGGAGTGGGCTGCGATATATGCTGCAGACTCCAGTCCCAGTTGTAATCGTCATATGTACAAAAGAATTCAGCACATCGTCGGATTTCAGTCCAAGTGGCACGATCAAATGCCATACCCATGTTGTGCTTACTGCTCACCCACGGGGTCACTTCCGCCTGAGATGGATATTGGCAGGACAAGAAATTTGTTCAAGAGAGGAAATACCAGTGGCATTCAGGAGACAGAACTCCAATGCAAATGCTCAATGCATTATACATGGCCAAACAGCAAAATAAACTGAAATACTACATATCAGGAGGGAAGAGCTGAAAAAGTTGCCAACGCTGTACAGTTAGAAAGAAGCAAAGATTTAAAGTGATAACAAGTATGTAGATCAAGAAAAAAGTTGTAAGTTTCTATGTGAATAGGCATGCATATGGATGAGTAGATAAGATATAACTAGATACTTTGGAGAATGTTAAAGAGGCAAGCAAAAGTGATTTATCACCAAAAAGTATATACAAAGAAATGTTGACATATTTACATTGGAACATATACGATGTTAAAAAACTGGGGTATCAACTGCCCTGACATAACTCTCTCGATCACGCACAGAGTAATGATTAAATATGACCTTAAATAAATATTGCCATTTTCATTTTAAGTGATATTATTCCAAGTATAATCTTGGTAAGCCTTTTATGAGTTTATGAGAATTACTTACTTGAGAGTATTAGGCTAAAAATTATATAGAATTCGATAATATGATGCATTCATTACAATCCAATTATATTAGTTTGAAGTGTCATGAAAATAAAAATTTGTGTTGACAAAGAAGGGAATAAAAATCTGGCTGCTAATGGAAGCCTGATTATGTACAAAGTAAATACCTGGATTAATAGATCTATACAAAAGCCAAAACAGATATATTTAGCCTTAATATTTCAATTCTAAAGGAGATCTAATACAACTAACAGATCTGAAGAATGAGCTTAAGTTGCCAATACAGTGTTCATTAATTTCAATTATTTTGGTATATATCTCAAATTTTCATGAAGACTACAATATCATTATGCAAACATTTGCTGATTATTCTGTGTGTTAATACAAACAGAAGACATTTATTTTAAAGAGTTCAATTATTATTTTAATTTAAAGAATGCAAAAGAACCTCAGTTTCCAATCAGAACTATCATTTCATTTAAAACTTGAACATTCCAAAATATTACGAGCAGAGAGAAAAAATGAACATAATCTTTATATGCAAAAACAGGAAATAGAACAATTTAGCATTTAACCCCCCCTGGCTCTAAATTATGTACAGGCAGTCCCTGAGTTAGGAAAGCATAAATGTATAGCATAAATAATTACATAAACCTGTATTCATGTAAGCAACAGTGGCCAAAAAAATGACAATATCCTTTAGTAGTTTATGCACATTAGATTTTTTCCATGCTCAATTATTTGTCTACACAGAAAATATCACATGGTATGGGTTTAATTTGATAATCACAATCATGTGTATTCCGTAGGTAACAGCAGAATGTGGAAAACTTACACAGTACAGTATTGTAAAAATCACTGAATTCCAGATTACCCATGATAATGTAAAGAAATTTTCTAAAATAATAAATTCACTTACCTGCACTTGCATCTTTTATCATATGAGAGATGATTTATAAAATATTCCTAATTTTTTATATACACAGTACTTAGTGATACTTTCCTAAGTATTGCTTCACAAGAATATTTTTTTAGGATACCATGTCTTAATATTTAAACTTGCAATAGTAAATGAAAATGGTGTAAGCTCCGAATTCTTTGGGACAACACAGATTTTGATGAAAATTTGGGATTAGGCTTGTCTTACCCTCTTCTTCAAAAGTGATATGCTCCCAATGTGTGCTTTTTGTTTTTTGGGGGTGAAAACTACCCCTTTTGATAAAAAATAAAAAAAACAGCTGCTTTAAGCGTTTTTCTGATTAATATCATGTTTAAACATGTAAAATACTATTATTTAAGGTTCAGGTATACAATTAATGACCTTTTGCAATTTTTCATCCCTTAAAAACACCCCCTTATGATGTAATTCTCAAAAAAATAAGTTTTAAACATCTTGAAATTTTTTAATGCAGCATTTATACTGAATAAAAATCCCATCTCACTGTTCACTGTTCAGAATGTTATTTCGTATTTATTGCAACGTTTCATCCCTTAATAACCACCCCCCTATGATGAAATTCACACTTTGTGCTCAATAGTCCCCGCTATTACTTTCCAACAATCCCCGCTCTTCCCCTTACACTAACACCAATCAATTACTTTTCTACAATCAATTATCCAAAATTCAACTCCGCATTAACAACAATGAAACAAATGGCCAGCTTGACTCCACGGAACACACTACATTCATGTGTGCTATGCTATGCTTACAATAGATTATTTCTCAATAACTTTTTTAATTTTAAAGATATTTAATTGCAAAAAAGCTCATTTTACAGAAAATTTCAAGAGCTTTAAGGTCTGTAAATTGCAACTTTTTTGAATTTCTAATTTGAGATTTTTGTGGTTAAGTAGCTACGGGAAGGTGCATTTTGCACTCAAATACTCGTACGAACTTCAAACGGTGATATCCAATTAATTATCAACTTAGAAAAAAAAAGGAAAATTTTTCTCAGAAATAAAACTACATTTTTGTATGCTAATATTTTTTTGGTATCTATTTTAGTTTATGAATTATTTTGAAAAAATGAAAATTTTTTCAAAAATTTCAAAAAAATTTTCAATGTTAAATATAACTTTTTTAAAAATAAGCATTATAAACCACTGAAACTTACTGATGGTACTGTTACTACCTAAATAAAGTCATTTTTTAATGGATTTCACGAAATTGCAAATCTTGCAATTAAGCCATTGGTTTGATTCCTGCATTTTTTCTCAAAAAAACGAGACAATCGTTTAATTTTTGCCTTAACTCTGTAAGTTTTTATGCTATCTCCTTAAAAAAAACTTATTATGAAGGTTTTTTTAATTCTTTAAAAAAGACTATTATTGTTTTTCTCTAAAAAGTCATTGTTTTCTTGTTATTCAACGTTTAGACAACCAAAATCAGTGTTCAGCGAGCCAACAGTTTTCTACAATAAGCCATAGCTCAGTATGTAATGCATCTAAAGAAATAAAAAAAACAATCAATTCGTTCTTTTTTAAGCTTCATTTATTTTGCTTATGATATTTTTGATAAAACGGTTCTTCAGTTATTTGTGAAAAAACAATCTAAAACACTTTTTTAATAATGGAAAATCAACATTTTCAACTCCACATTCCTCGAAAAATATGAATAAAAAAAAAATATTCAAGAATATTTTTTGCTTACAATTCACCCCTGAGAAAGAGTTGCACCCCTCCCCAGGGTAAAAGCACACATCAGCACTATATCACATTTGTTACTGGGCCTATTCCCTACTTACTGTCCAAATTTCATGACAATTAGTGTTGTCCCAAAGAATTCGGACCGAAAAACCTTCATTCGCTGGACTACTACTGGTGCACAACATATTTTACTTAAAATGTACTCAGGTTTCAGTGTATGAACAGTCTTACAATATAGCAAATACACATACGATTATTACTTAGAATATTGTCATAAATATATTTATAAAAAGAAAAAGGAGCCCAGATTACACATAAATTTATAACACAGGTGATTTCAAGACATCTGTTTCATTCGAAGAAAATTCTTAAGTGATTACCAATAAATGGCTAGATTCCAAAATTAGTCAATATGGTGTAATATGACTTAAATTATCAATTGAAGTGTCTTTTAGCTCAATAACAACATAACTTGCTTCTTTATTTTCTGGTTTACTTAAATGTAACATAAATTTTACTTAAATGTTTTATCAATAAAATTTATAATAATGTATTTTGCTTTTCACACACCAAATACATCGTTTCCACATACTTTGCCTGCATGTATATTTTTTAAAATTTTCATTGTCATGTTTTCCTGAATCCCGTTGATTCTCAAATGATCCAGTCTTTTTCTTGTAACTCACAAAGGAGCCATGAGATGGATTTGCTATAGGCCAATTTCATGATACCCCCAACCACCACTTTTACCCAGAAGCCACAAAAGCACAAAACACAGAAGGAGAAGCTGGAAACTATTCTATATACACCTTTTATATGACATAGAAAAGTGTGAGGTTCATTCCATGCAGGGTGTAAATTAAAGGGGGATTAGTAGTGTCATTACATTCGGAAAAGACATTGGAAAAAGCAGATTAAGTGAAGATGACCGATACACTACCTTTTGGTAGTGCTGGTAGAGGGAGGGTAGGATCTGGAAACTCCAGGATGGGGAGATGGACCCCGCAGATGCCTGTTGGTGACGCTGTTTTGCTTTAAGTGCCTCCTTCTGGTGGAGGGACAAGGACAAAGACACACGCAGAGGTAACACACGTAGAGGTAACACGCAGGGATGGTAGATGAGCCAAAGGCAGAGACAGAAGACAGGTAAGAGAATATAGTTACTGCACATGTATACACATGAGTGGGAGAGAAACAGATTTTATATTACTGCCCCAACTATAGTGGGATGAGCATGCTACATGGGGAGAAGTGGGAAATGGAGTCATTAAAATTGATGGTGGGACTGGTTAAAGTGGTAACTGTGATCTGGAGTAGGCTGTGAAAACTTGGGTTAACAAATCTCTTGGGATGAGAAAACTTGATTTGCTAAATTAACGATTAATCATGGCAAAGGATGATGTCTATTTAAGAAGAACTATGCCAAATTTAAATAAAAACTGAACTCTAATGGGTTTCAAACTGTTTGCATAATATTTTAAATTGCAATTAAAAACTGAAATTAATTTGAACTAGTGCAAAGTCTTCCATATGTCATGTGAAAATGAAAGATCCTGATTATACAGTGATTATCCAGTTTTTTTTCAGCGAGCAATATTCCCTATGGTGGGTGTCTCCAGTTTGAAATTATAAATATATTTTTATGCTATCCTTAATTGGGAGTCAGTGGAGTTATTGCTCTTTGACTGACCATTTGAGAAAATGTAACTTTTTGATCAATCATGTGAAAGCTGGGATGTGATGTTGATATATGCCCTCTGTGTTGAACTTCTCAGGTCATATAAAATTTTGAAGTGGTTAATAGTATCTAAAAATGCCATATCTTCAATATGAATAAATGAATACATATTGAGTCTTAACAGTGATAATTTTATTTCAAGGCCTAATGTTCAAAGCGGCTAAAGGAAACAAATTATGGTTCATAACTGGTGACAGTTTAATGCAGAAGAGAATGAGGACTGCAGTATGTCTCTAAGGTAAGTAAGAGAAAAACTAGCCACTTGATGTGAGAATAACAACAAAAGATAACTTAAACTGTCCCTTTATCATCTTTTTTCTTCAATAGAGTGAGTCAATGACCAAAGTAATTTAAAACTTCCTCAAATCAAAGAAAAACCCATTTTGAAGAACAAAACTTTCATGTTCAATCCACAAATTATGGGTTATCTGACAAGAGCACTACCCACCACACTAACCTGGCTAGTCTCTTCATTGGTATACGTCTACCACGGTTAAGACTGGTATATATAATAAGAATCCTCGAAACAAGATACTAATTTGTTATGATTTTGGCAATTTTACTGAAACACAATACATTTGTGCCTTTACATTTGCAATAATAATATTCTGCTTGTTCCAATACTAATTTAAGGATTTCTCTTGTTGAGTGAGGTTATAGAAACCCATAAGAATTATGAGCCAATGTTTAAACACCATACCTTGTATCTAGATATGAAAATCCATTAGATATCTGGCACATCATTAGATATTCAATGATAACTTTAATTTGGAGTTACATCATGAGAAATATTGCAATTTGTTTCAGGAATGACATATAAATCAGGGCAGCAATATGAAAATGTGGACACAAATATATATACAAGAGGATTACACAAGGAGGAAGAGTGTAGAGTGGGATGTAGGAATGACATTTATCCCTTAATCTTTAATATATAGCACCACATAGAATACATGAAGTTTACTTAAATCTACTCAACAATAGTTCAGAAAACTAAATAACCGTGTCTTTTCCAAAATCTATTACACATTAAATGAATTTATAAAATTAAATATATTTAATCCATTTAATGTGAGGATGTTGATTTTGTATTTATTTCAATAAAAATATCATCATATCTGAAGGAAATCACAAAAATATTGGCAAGCAAAATGAACATTAAGAAAATTTATATGAAATTTGCCTTTTGAGGCAAATACAATAATGCTTTCCTGTAATACTAGCAATTTGAACCTGGACATAAGCCTTATAGTATAGTAAAACTAAATAATCATGAAGATAACTGGGAAAAAAATTCTGAAAATTTTGCAAAACCTTAATTCTGATGTTTGTCTTGCCACATATTGTGATATCCACAAACCCTCCAAAACTCTATTTTTATTAGCTATAGAGGATCAAAACACTGACTACTTGTACTGAATCCAATTATTATTGTCATATTTCCTTCAAAAGGCTTGAGAAAATTAGTTCAACATCTTAGTTTCATCTATAAATTGAAATTTCTGTAAATCTAATAAAAAATTAAAAGATTAACAAACTCTGAAGTGGGTTGTTAATACTAGTCTATCTTCAGAAAAGTTTATGGTACAGAGTAAGAATATTTTAGGCTACCATTAAGGACTTAATATCTTACAAGTACCTGCTAATTAAACTAAGTAAAGCTTATAAAGCTTGGCTTCTTTGAGAAAGTTAATATTCTATATATACTTAAAGTAAATTAATTAAATAGATGGCATTTATTTTAAAACATGATTCCCTATTTTGGAAAGATATTTCACTTAAGCAAACAGTTATGATACATATGCATTCAAATGACTACCTTAAACAATAAATGTTTTCTTTACTTTGAAACTATAACTAAGATAACCCTTTGTGATGCTTCATTACATAAAAGTATGATTCAGGACAACATATTATCCACATCAATATTTATAAGTATGCACCTTCATGTATTTAGATTTAGATATTTTAAGAATAGAATGCCTGCATAGCTAAATTGATATAGCTGATTATAGTAGAACCAATCTACAAACTACATATTTAGTGATTCACAAAGAAGGAAACATATTGTCACAGTTGTAATGAAATTAAATATAGAACTTATAATGTGTAAAACTTGTTATCTGTTGAGCAGAGAAAATGTTTGTAAAGAATACATATAAAGAAGTAACACACACACTAAACAGTGTAAAGTTAACAAGTAGAAAGAAGAGAGATGCAACACAGATTTTCAGCCCAGCAAAAACATTTACATAAATTAAGATACTACTCACTCACATACATTTAAGAACAATGGAATTACATGAAAAGTGCTTTTTCCTTGCCAAGAAATAAAAATTTTTAAAATATATACTGTTATATAATTTCTTCTGATTCATCAGTATGTAGTATGTTTTTCAAGGACTAGTTTACATTTGGGCCCAGTATACACATGAATCAATACCGTTAGGCTTAATGGCTACAAAAGAACAGATACTTAAATAAATATGTATGTAGCAGCCTATAGATGAGAATCCCCTAAACATATGGTATTCAATTATCTAAATAGTCAATATGGTATTAATGGAACTGAAGTTACTTACTCTTTTGGCGTCACCATAGTAATTATAAGTCTTGAGGTATGTGCCCAATGATAGTACATTGCACTGTTCACAGCTGGCTTTACGAGTTTTTTCCATTAACCTTAGGACATGAATGAAGTCTTCTGTTACATAATGGTCTTCTTCTAGAAAAAGAACTAGCCCTACAAATAGAAAACGAAAATTTTATTCACTGAGGGATGAGCTACACACAAAGATATTTTGTTGGAGATAAAATAATGCCTGGTACAAATTCTATTCCACAATAACTAAAGACAAGATAAAAGAAGTCACTCTCTGGTAAATTACTGCATGTGTATTTGCATGAGTCTAAGATGATGTTTTAGTATATTCTGAACTTCTGAAGAAAAGGGAGTGCATCCTACAATCAGAAGCAAAATCCCTGACTTCAATTGGATTGTATAGTCTAGATATTTACGTTTGCCAGTTTAGGTATGTACATATTAACATTTTGTTTGAGTTAAAGTCTCATCAACATTAGCTCAACTCAAAATGTTTGTATGACTGATTACAATTTACTTACAGTGGGTTATAAAACATTTCAATTCTGTCACAGTAAAACTGCAACAATGTCAGAATGTTGGATTTTTTTCCACCAATTAATTTTTTTTTCCCTTGCGGAGTTCTTAAAAATGAGGGTATCTTAGATTTGTGCAAATATGGTAATTACCAGCATATAACAAGCAAGTCATTTTTTATTTTATTATTTAGTAATATTTATTTACAAGCTCATATTTTTTTAAACATAAGCTAACTTGGATGTAGACTCAAAATTAATCATTAATGAATTAATAATAACAAGAAGGAATTAATGAAAATTGTAAAAAATGTGATGTTAATTGAATTAGGCTTGATTGATTGAAACCATGAGGTACATTTAAGAGTTGGTAAGAATTTTGATAAAAATGGTAAGTATACTAATTTTTCAAATTTGTATGAGAATAGAAAAATTACTTTGAGACATACTTATTAAAATGATCTACACAATTACCTTAAAAGTTAAAATCCTTATTACATTGTGTGAGAAATTAGTTTGATTTATCATTGCATTTGGCCATTATGAATTAAAATCCTAAACATATAGTAAAACTTGGAGTAGCATTTGAATGCTGTTCCTTAAAGCTGTGCATCTTGGGCAAATGGTTGTGCTAAAGCAATGCTGTAAAGTGTATTTAATGTGAATTCTTCTAGACCTTATGAATTCATGTTCCTTTTTGAGCTAGAAAGTGACCAGATAATAAATGATATTTGCAATTATACCGATCTAATTATTCTTTCTAACAACATAAGAAAGATGAAATATCTAAGTATTGAAATAGGGAAGAAAGTATTGAATATTTTCATATATGATTTTTGTTAAAAATGAAGAAAATGTGACAATTATTAAAATTAATGAGGCACATTGGTATGAAGAAAAAAAATTAGGGCCTCTCCACTCCAACTCCCAGGGCTAATGCTGGAAAACACTTTTCCCTGAGCAAAAGGATTTGCTAAGGAAATAGCAGGAAGCCGAAACAGGGTTATATGGTATTTTTCTGGTACTAGTATTTTATATGAAAAAATTATATGCCAATGGTATTATTATCACTGATTTCTTGAGAAAAGCAATAATTAACTTACTACTTAATGTATTGGCAAAATTAAAAAAATTAAAGAAATAAGAATGTTTTGAGAGACTACTTGATTATGACTTGACACAATTATTCTTTGAATTACAACTCAAGATAGTGTCTGAAATTATCTGTTTTACACTAGACATTGTACATCTAATTATTTATTTTTCTTAAACACAAGATATGTATTTGCTGAGACCCTGATGAGATTTTGCTTTGATACAGGTTTCCTCGAGTACCAGCAGTTGCGAATCAATAAATGACAACTGAATACAGATTAGGGATTCAACAATTCAAATCATTCATTTCAAAACTTTAAACCATTCAAGTATTACCTGAATGATTTCTTGTCACTTCAAGTTGATCAAACACCCGATTGGCTTTCCACCACCAGTGATGCTTTGTTTGGGTAAACTTGGCCTCTCGGTAGTGTCCATAGAGATCTGGATATGGAGCATTGTTACATCCTTTTAAAAGAGCCCTGTTAGATGAAATATGTTTAATTAATGTAAGACCAAAATATATCAATTCAACAAATTTTTAACTACAATTTTATAATAAGATGGAATATATGATGAGGTCACTGTCATGCCATATTATCAAATAATGTAAAATAAATATCTAGTTTTTATGTTGCAAAGGATATTTTTAGTTGTTGTTTCTTTTAATCTTAAACATTGACATTGAAATTTGATATTTGGAAGATGCTAATATCAGTATATTACAGGAAAGAAGCTCAATTTATAATTTGTTATAATATTTCATATAATAATATTTTTTCAACCATCTCAAAGAAAATTATAAGTAGCTACAGGTTCATAAAGATTAGCAAACAAGTTTGAAATCAAATTTGGTCACAGCTTTAGTCTAGTAAGTAACTTAAACATCAAACACAAATTAACTTCAATTTCACTATCCCTAGAATGTAATAGACTTGATGAATCAGCAGAGATATGTAATGTCACAGCTCTATAAGCCATAAATTCATAACTTTCACTGTTCTGTCTCAACTAAAAATTAATCCCAATTATAAACAGATTCTTCTGTTGATGATAATCTGCCTTGATTACATCATGTATTGAGAAAGCTTATCTTTGACTCTCCAATTCATGATGAAAGTTGAGACTAAAATGACATACATAAAAAATTAAATGTTGGATGAATGAATGTAAAAGATAGCAAGTAGTTTTATATTAGCTTCCATCTAACATTGTAATGTCACAAATAAGCACCAAAATACTACAGTAATCAACTCTAAGGTTGGTTAGTACTGAAATAGTTATAATAATATTAAAAACTGAGTGACTGTATATCTTGTAATGGAAGGCCTGAAATTTTATTGAAACGAAGAGGCATCGCCAAATTTCAGGACAGACTTTTATAAATGAAGTATAAATATTGACATGAGACCATAATTTATGAACCATATGAATTATGTGAGGTCATGGTAGCCCTGGGGTAGAGCATTTGTCATATGGCATTTGGCCCAGGTCCAAGACTCAGTGACACCTCTAAGATCATCTAGGATCCAAGGTGAATGATTTTCTCTGTAGCAGATCCTCTTGGGAAACCATAATGGCACATGGAAAGGGACTGACCCCCAAAACCCTAACGTAAACTTTCATATTAGAATTATGCGATCTCTACTATTACCTAAAACCTAACATTAGGATTGAACTCTCGTGGTATAAGTTACTTTCAATGGATAATTTCCTCAGATAATATTATTACAACATTGTTCATGCTCCACAAGATTTAAAAATATAATTATTAAAAGGCTTCTTATTATTCTGTTTCTTGTTAATGGACTTCCTAAATCAACCAATTTTGTTATTAAACCAATACATTTGTTACAGCTTTTTAAAGCTGACCACTCATATTCCTAGTAACTTGATGATGACTGTGTGAATTCCATACCTGGGTAGAATGATATAAAATTGTGGAAAAAACCAAGTTTGTGCATATATCTTTCATCCTAATATTTAAAAATCATTAACAAGATTTTACATACTTATATTTGATAAGTAAATGTTTAATGGGAGTAACCATAATCATAACAAAAATCAAAGGGGAAAATGGTGAATTCCCCTTTTACAGAATAGAATAAATAAAGAATGGTTTAACATAATCCTCCAGATTTCATCAAGTTTTGTAATTGTGATTTCTAATGATTTCAAAATATATAACTTGAATTTTCAAATTTTAGACATTATGGAATAGAATAACTATGAAACAAATGGCAAAAGTAAAAAACTAATAATAATGAAAGAATCTCATCACAAATCTAAACTAACTTACAGCTAAAGGACCAATATCATATTAGAATCCAAATCAAATTAAAAATTTTCCCAAGAAGTCAGTTAGTAAGATATTGCGAAAATAATTGTCCACCATATCAGAAAAACATTATTAACACAATATGAAAAAATTATTACAAGAAATAAATAGAAAATCAATGTTGCTCTACACATTCAATGATGAACTATGTTATTTGCATTTATGGAGACTTGCAGGGAAAAAGGTTTTACTCACTGTTCCTTTTTAATATTCCTAGGGCAGTCATTTGGATCATCTCCAGGAAAAGTGTCTGGATGTGTTTGGATGGAAGCTGGGTAGAACACCTGCATCACCTTGCAAAAGTCCACAGAGCGCACGAGTGCATTGATGCCCTCATCATAATAGTCATGGCTGAACACAAGCAGAGCTTTCTCTATGCCACGGGCTTGTGCTAGAGACACTATTAAGTGACGCAAGTATGCAATGCGCGTGTGAACCTGCAGGAAAAAACAAATGGAACTGTAAAAAAAGTCAACTTGAATGATCAAAAGAAATGCAATGATGATGAATTCAATGTTGATCAATGTATTTCAGATAGTTCAAAATCAGCATTTCGCAAAACGAAAACAGGTGAATACGGTGTAATGTGGGTCAAGGCTATTCCAGTTAGTACAAGGCTAAAAACTAGCATGAAACAAGATATAAATGGTGTGACTTTGAATAATATATTCCAAGATCACTTGAGGACACACTTTCATATGATGAAAATAGGTGGAGCGCTTGGTGGATCAATTGATTCAATGTCAAATATCCACAAGCTGAAATGGGTAACAGTGTTATCTGTGCAGTGTTAAGTGGGTTTAGTCTATTCAAGGATGTTTGAGGTTTGAAAACTATCCAGGAAAAACTAGGTGAGTATAGTGAAATATTTTACGAGATATGAGTGTTGAGAAGAGTTATTTCCAGAAATTGCAGAGTTGTTATGAGACACATCCATGCTTGTTTTACCTCATTTAACCAGTTTTTCCCATAGTGAGTAAGAATACAATTGATGGGGAAATTAAAGTGACAATAATCGTCTTACTTTGTTACAAAGAATAAATAAATAATCTTTCAACATTCCCTGCCATATGCTTATCAATGACTGTAGTCATCCCAAATGACAACACATTCCATTGCATTGATCTGTTTTTATATCTTAAATAATCTTTTTTACCAAAATATACTGTATTTTATTTTTATACTGTATAAATACTATTTACATGATACGTAGTTTCTCACATGATCATTGTATTTTAAGTTAAATAAGGATTGAAAATATGTTTATACCAGAAAATAAAAATTCATCTATCACTATTCTTTAGTAATAAAATAAAGTTAATAATAATCATGACTAAATTAAATTTTCCGCCCTTCTGGCATGAAAAAAAAGAGGCCAAAAGGGAAGCAGAGGGTCATTTCAGAGGGGGTAACATAAATTCCTGACCGGGTGCCGGATCCCATACCTGTATCACTATGATGAGCGTGTCGTTGAGCACCGGACCGAACGACTCCTCGTTCAGCACCAGCTGCATCTCGTTGTGCTTCTCCACGCGCCTCAGGATCTCCGACACGTTGAGACCGCCTCCCGCGGCGGAAGTCGCGGAGGACGCCGCCGCCGCCGCGGGGAAGTCGCCTCCGTCCCCCGCTTCGCCCGTGCCGTTGCCGGCCGTCCCGTTGGCCTGGGGCCCCGGCCCGCCGGCCACGCTGCTACCCCCGCCCACCTCGCCCGTGCGCAGCAGAAGGAACTGAGGAGGAAGACAATTAGATGTATGTAGGCCCCCGTCGGAATCACGGCAGCTAAGCACCGTTTTGGTTTGAGACCCAGTGAGGACTCCAGCTAAGCCCAAGCTGAGTTGATTTTTCGGGTACCACATCTTCGTGGGAAACCACAGGCGGCACAGGGAAAGAAATTGGCCCCTCTTCCCTGATGTGTGAATTTCCACACGCC
>WURS02000013.1:9930781-9943276 GCA_011762765.2 Rhinocypha anisoptera | reverse complement strand
TTCAACTCTTGACGTGGCCTATACACTTGCCTATACATTGTAGAGTGCATTGTGTCTCTTGGTCTAATAAAATTATTTTATTACATGACACTATATGTTCATCTTTAAAAGCTCACATCCTCTTAACCCGTTACCTGTTTTTGACACAATATTACACGACATGGTTATGCAGGCGCCCTGTTTTAAAATTAATATTTCGTTATGGTTTAGTCCTTCCAATTTCTCGTGTTTTTTGACGTTTCACTTCATTCTCTATGCCTTTCTCGCATGCTACTGCCATCTATAGGTTCTTAACCATACTCGTAGCCGTTTTAGGACAAACTGATACTATTCCCCTCCTAAACTGAACAGAAGAATGCTGCATTTACTGAAACTTGACATTCAGCCATTTAAATACCACCAGAATTAATTCATGGGGCGATAGAAGAGCAAATAGAATTGAAACAGTAAATGGGTTAATAATGCAATTGCATCAAATAAAGAGCATCAATAAACTACTCATGCCAACAATGAGAGAGTATACATACAGGTGGCCCCAGAGTTACATATAATTCATTCCAGCACCAGCTACATAAGCCGAAATTTGTGTATTATTTCAGAAATTACTCCCGTTATAACAGTAGAGCTGGAAAAACATGGCAAAAGTGTTTATTTTCTAAGGAAATTCAAATATAAAAATCAATGGATGTTTACAAAAATACATTAAAATTCATTTTCACCAGTCAGAATGGTGTGATTATCACATTAAAACTTATTCTAAGCGATATTCTCTCCATACATAGTACATGTATGAGGACAAAAAAAACATATTAGGAATAAACGACTCATGCAAAATGGTATTTTCAGAGGCCTTTTACATAAGTTGAGGCTTGTGTAACTCAGGGGATGCCTGTATGGTATGTACATTACACAAAGTTAAAACACTGCACATAACGAAACTATGAGAATCAACTTAAATCTCTTCATCGCTAAATCCTTGCACCCTTTCTATGCTCTTAATTTGCAGTTGCAACGGTGATTCTACCATGGACTAAAAATGCATTTATGCACCTATATATGTGCACACAGCATCCTAATTAAATTGAGAGACAGAATAAACACGTGTATGTTGAAAATTTCATCAAATTTAATATAATTGGCCATCCTGGTAATAGGAAAGTAATGTCATTTGGACACGTTAAAAACTACCTGCTTTGATTTTTAGTGTTTGAGATGTTTTTTAACGTCAAATTAAGAGAATGAGGATGTTAATTATGTACACAGAAACTGCAATGGAGAAGTGTTAAGGAGAGACAAGGCAAAGGGACCGGGGGCGACTGACCTTTCTTGTCTTCTGGTGCGACTTAGCTCCGTGCCAAACATAGATGGTCCCAGATGCCGAATGGATCAGGATGAAAGATGCCCGGCTCCTTAGATGCCTCATTCCACACAACACCTCTTCGAGAACGGCCTCCGCCTCCTCAAAAGCACCTCGGCAGATGTAAAGTCGCCAACCTGGGGTCACAAGAGGTGCACGATTGAATGTAATGGAGACTGGCAGAGTACAAAAGGTCGCATAATGACAAAAAAAAGGGCGTGGATATAATGCAGTAAAAATAACAACAATTAATTATCCTCATCTGCCTTCATGCAGTTCGAAACTCTCATTATCAAGTGCAATACTGTACCATACTTCTCAATCGTAGTAAAGCTTATAAAACTGATGAATTTGTTCATAAACTCTGTTTTACCTAGTCTTTGGACAAATAAGATTATTATTTACACTACTTGCAATTATGATTACCATGCTGGCCTCAGTGGAAAAGGGGTGACATCCTCGTCTGCCGACCTTAAGGTCATAGGTTCAAATTCAGACTAGGTGAATTTTTCAATCTTTACCTAGGGCATGGATGGTGTGATTTTGTTAATTTTTAAAAATGTTATACCTTCCACCATAAAATGGCTGTGTTGTGTTGTGTGTACACAATTGTAAAATATATATAAACAAAAAATTATTACAGGATCTTGTCATCTGGTTTTGGAAATCCTCCTTAAAAATAGATATTCAAATGATCCAAGGAGTATCAAATGGTGGAATTTGGTATATTTACGTGGAATATTGCAGTGTTGTGATTTTTGAACCATGTATGATTCAAGGAGGGAAACTAGTCTTCAAAAGTCTTTAAGAAACCTGACTGGAAATGGATCAGTTCATCCTTATCTGACGTGAAGAATTTCTGCTTCTTTATTTACATGAGTCTGTTACATCATTCTGGCATTCATGTATTTGTTTGTATGTTTGTACATAATATGTGCCGATGTAAACATTTTTTTTGGTCCCCCTGCAATTATATCGTGGATTATAATTCATGTGCCTCTTGCTTACTTACGTGGGATAATAGTTCAAGCTCCTATCCCATCGTAAAGACATTGATAATAACTAAATCACTTGCTATAATCTTATGGGGAACAATAATTAGCATGCGGATTACAGTTTCAGGGACCTTATGAATAATGAGTGCCCTGTATTCGATATTTTCAGGCTTAACTGTGTGGCAATTCATGTTCTTGAAATAATAATAACACTGTACTATTCCACAAATTTTATTTTTTTTGGTACTATTAGTTTCATCATCAGGTACAATAAATTTTTTGTACCTGATGATGAGGCCTATGCCAAAAAAAATAAAATTTGTGGAATAGTACAGTGTTATTATCATTTCAAGAAAATGAATGCCCTTGCTACAGCAATTAAATAGGGGTGGGAGACCATTCTGCACAAAACAGATCCACGCAAGTTGCAAACTCCTCAATTTCCAGGGTTGACCTCAGCGATGGTCTCCTCGAATTGCGCGAATCAATCAACTCACCGCTCCTCCGTCGCGCAGACTTCAGGCTGCCGGACGTGGAAGGCTCCATCGCCCCACCGACCTCCCCCCTGCGTCCCCTGTGCACCACCATGCGTCCCTTGAAGATACGCAGGAACGCGGGCGGCTCCGAACCCTGCGTGAGCCGCACCTGCGGGCCCTTCTCCTTGTCCAGCTCCACGGTGAGGAGGGCGGCGGCGCCCTTCTCGTTCAGCGAGGCGTCGCGACCCTGCCAGCAGAAGTACGCGCAGCGTTCCCGGCCCACCAGCGTGTGCCTCGACTTGCCACCGGTGAGTTCTCGACCTGCAGAGAGCGAATGTGCACGTGGGACAAAGCATTAGTCAAGAGGCGAGGCCGAGGAGGACACACCCCCCCCTTGCGGAGAGTCTCCAGCGGTGTTCTCGGTCCACAGAGAGGGGCAAAACATTTCCGTTTTTCCCGTGAGCAGTTCTGTGACTAAATACACTACTACAAACTGGTGAACAATTCTTGGTCGAGAACTGTGGATCGAACTGCGAAACAAAGAACTCTTTGCAGTTTCCCCAATTTGAAATCCTTTGTTGAAAACAATAAAGAAATTAAAATTGAATAATTGCAAGGAGCAATCCCAGGCATAATGTTGCCTATGGTGAACTGGTTTCGGAGTGCCTGTTCCCCTCCTGACAAAACTGTCACTATTAGTTTCGTGACGTGGCGATGATTTTAACCCTTTAGATGCCAACTTAACCGTGAGAAATGATCAAGAAATATTGCCCCAAAAAGTGCCAACGATGCTTTCAGCAGCTCTTTCATTTATGACTGAAAAGGAATGGAATAAATAATCTTTTTGTGTCATTCCATTTATGTGTGTCACCCTACATTACAAAATGATATGTATAATTTTATCTTGCATTGATCTAAAATTCAATTTTATGTTCTTATTTTTATATATGAACTGCTACGTAAATTTTTCATAAATTTTGCATCACTTTTGATTTTCGCAAGAAATTTTGGCAATTATGCATGGCACTCTAAGGATTAAGGAAAAGAAATCCCTTATGCAATTTGGGTATGGAATGTGATTCATGAGACCAGAAAATTAGAGTTGAAAAGATATGTTTCTGATACAGAGTATTAACGGCACAGCCTCGTAATGGCTGTCAACACACCACTGAAATGAAAATTGCCACTGAATCGGTGTAAAACTATTTATTAAAGCAGCTTATAAACTATTGTCAACACTGAACTACAACTGTTGAGACTATCATATATGTATATCATGAACTGCCTGCAGCATAACATGTATATCAGAATGAGGTGGAAATATAGGATTGCAATGAAATCATTACAGAAAAGCACAAATCTCAATATTTTTTTAAAGTTTTCGCAAGATTACTCCCATTTTATTTTCTGCATTTTTCTCGAGATTGATACCCAATTTTTATAATGTTCATGAACCTGGAAGAATTTTGCACATTTAATTGTGCCGATTACAGCTCAACCACCTTTGATTTTACAAGTCAAGGGACAAGTCTCCCTTGCTATTAAAGCATCTGCCCACACAGCTCACATTGATTCACAGGAAGAAAGTAAGTGGAAACAGAGATAAAGCCTTCATCAAGTCAAAAAAAACATCTCTTGTACCTGTAAGATATAGGCTCAACTTTAACACTAAGCACGTGCGCCAGAGAGTCAAATATTTTTCAAACGGAGCATTGTTATTCCAAAAGGAAAGGAAAGCATATTGAGGATTTATATGGTAATCACGTTAACCCTTTTAAGTGCCAGCCCCTATCACCTGGTATATGCGAAAAATGCCAGGGTTTTTTCGTATATTTGTTAATTTACACATTTAAACAATATAATATAAATTTATTCACATCAATTTTTTTACACTCCAAGTACTTTTATAGAAAGTAAAATATTTAATTTATATTTTTACCTCCTAAACAATTTTCTAAAAAATTATTTATAAACAAAAAGTCGGGCCGATAGATCGGCCCATGGCATTTTTCGCACATACCCCTAAGGCCAATAGATCAGCCCGCTGGCACTAAAAGGGTACACATATTCACAAACTGCACAACAAAAAAGCTAAAGCAATTATACATATCACTGATCAGCCATTATCAATTTGAATTTATCTGTGAGTATCATATAATTCATTATATGAATTTTATCATTCATATTATCTGTGAGTATGGAGGCAATGTAATCCAAAAATTGTATTTACCAATTGGAGAACCAAGGGCAAAGAAGTTTTCTGGTTTAAAGTTGAGCTGGGGATAGCTTATGTATGGCTGGCCAGTTCCAGCTGATCCCATCATGTAGTTGACACATGAGGCTCGACGGCCTAAACTGGCTCCTCTTGAAAATACCATGGCTTCATCACTGATGATATCATCTTCTTCTTTTGAATCTTCGCTGTCCTTTGAAGGGACCTGGTGATGAAAAGTAATCCTAGAACCCAAGCCTGCATTCCTTGCATTGCCAAATCAAGCAAGAAATACATAAAGGAAACTACAACAGTCAGATCAAAATGAATGCATAGATTAGGTCAACAAAGCTAATGGATAGATGAATACTGTATAAATGAAATGGAGAAATTTCACATAAACTGACAATGGCTGGTCACCCTGCCCTTACAACATGTGTAGAGAGACAATATCAGTGGTTCAGACAGAGATCATTGCCAGCGCTGAACTGTATCAGCATGGAAGGTGCCGTATCTATCCAAAATTCTCTGGTCACCAATATCAAAGTTTTTTCCTGTCTACTGAAGATGATTTGTTTTCACCTTCAATATAAAAGAAATATGTTGCTCTCTGTATCATCTTTATCTTATGTTGAGGAACTGGTCTAGAATCTAACAATATGACTAATAAAGTATTCCTGAAGAGGAAGTGATCTTCCCATTATAACAATTAGGTTGTGTAATAAAAGACTTACTGAGATGCACTGGGTCTTCAGTACAATACACATTTGACTTAAAACCCATGGGAAACACACTTCTGTCATTGTTGGCAATGCAGCACAAGAATGATGGTCTCTCAGGAAATTCGTTCTACACAAGCTCTACCTTTTAGGAAATACAACTCTTTAAGAAATAAAGTGTCTATTTCACCTTAATAAGATTAAATGACCTGTAATAAGTATTCAGCGAGGAGGGTGTGTTGAGTTCTCCTAAGGTGCACAGTTGCACTAATAATGTAATGGATAAATGACTCTTGGCTCTTGTTTCTTATTTCTACAAAATGTCCTTACCCTTTTGATCTAATTTAATGGTTTGTAGAACTTTGGCTAAGTAATACCACGGATTGTTTTCTATGGAACAAAATTATTCAATCCATCTTCAATTTGCTATAATGCTTTCCAAATTTCTTCTTCAATCTGCCCACTACTAACCCATGGATCTATATAAAACTAGAACCTTTACGTATTTATACAGCCATATTTCTTATTGTTTTTTCAGCCCCATTGTCTTTAGCACATTCACAGTTAAAAGACAAGCAGTTGAATTGTCACTAATTCCCAGAAAAACTTACACTTTTTCCACCCACATGGTTAATCTTAAGAATGCGTCATCAATTGTGTTTGCCTCGTAGGTATGTTGTATCTATCTCTTGAACAAAGTCCTCCTCAACTTTGGGAATTGCTAATTCTTGGGCCTTACAACCACTACAGTGACTGGACCCACTGACCACCGAATCCCTGGAAAGTCGCATCCCTTTCTATGATGGTATGATCCTCTGGGCATTCCAAACATAAACCTGTTAAAAATTCAACTGTATGCAACACTTAGTTTGGACTTTCATACAGTACTATTATTTTTTTGAACTTTCACATGATTTCCACCTTTGACATGAACACACTATCTCACAAGCAATTTTTGCCCATAACTATGTACTTTTAGTTTTTATTGAACACAAAAGGAAATCCCACTTCAACGACCATCCCTATCTATTCTGTAAACAGAAGAATTGTGAGGGAATATCTCGTCTGACATAATATAATCATCCAGCCACGATTCTGTGCCTATCACAATATTAGAATTCCATACATCAACCATTGTCCCAAACTTCCTGATTTGATTTATGATACTTGAAAATTAACCTCCAAAACTAGGAAGACCTTATCAACATACACATTAGTCATTAGTCTATTACAGGTTTCCCTGTACACTTGAAACCTTTTAAGTGAAATATGTAGTCCATAATATCAATAGCCAAACATTTCCCGCTACCATTTTTCATTATGTATAAATGAACAAAGTTCTTAATCACCATAAAAAAAGACAACAATAAAGCATATTAGAGTTTTTCTTACGTTTTCAGATTGTTTCTTGTCTGGGGACATATCTGGAGGTCTAACGCCAGGTGCTGTCATTATGATTGAGGGAGATGATCGTGGATTCTTTGGAACCTTCTGGTGATACAGAAGGTCAAAGAGAATCAAGGAACCAAGACTGTGCCCTCCAACAGACACATTGCCATTGAAGCCAGGATTCCTTCTCAGAAAGAGCTCATACATGCGGTTCATCTCATTTCCAACGGTGTCCATTATTTTCTAAAGGAAAAATAAATCCAAAGCCAGTGATATATTTTACCTAATTTTAAAGATCATAATACTTCTTAACTTATTATGTTCATTGTAATGCAGAACTAACCAGTAAAACATAATTTCAGCCATTCTAAAGTTACAAGTGATGTAAGCAAAGAAACCCATATCCATATGAACCAATGTAAGATAGATGCGAAAACTATTGAAAAGAATTTCGAAAGAAATGAAAAATCTTTTACTTTATAAAAAAGTTCTAGGTTTGACTGCTATGTATAGGTATTCACAAATAAACACTACACATTAATGAATTAAAGAATGACAAAATGGGCATTAGAAGGGAAAGTTTTTAGATGTACTTTCTCTTTCATATTAAAATCCAAACAGATATACAAATGGAAGTTGATGCTGAGGGTTTCACAATCTTCAAAACTTATCCTTCCCTATAAATAAGTCTTAAGGGAAGATTGACTATTGCATGGTTGTAGCAAACTTGCACCAAGTTACTGATGGGGTCTTTTTTAGTCACGGCCTGATACAAGTGTTCTAAGCAATGGATTCAAATTTTCAACTACATATTTTTCAATGAACAGAGCATACATCCATCATGTAAGTACTGCTCAATTAGATCCATGAAAGGAATCAAGTTTGGCAAAATGAGAATTCCTTCAGGAAATAATTATACTTCTGGGGCATGGCTCGAATGTCATTCTAGGGTTTGAAGACCCCAGTTAAGAAATTAATAGTTACGAGATTTGATTTGGAATTTAAATTGGTGGTAATACTATCAAAACCTGATTAGACTCATGGTCGGTGGGCTTATGTACCTGACAATAGACAGGAGAAGTATAAAAAAGGATATCCAGGAGGGTGTCATTGGTGAAATTTCTTAAGCGTGGGATGGACTTCAGGGTTATTGAATTTAGTTTCCGGTCAATTCCAGTGTCCTCTCCATGAAGTTTCCAGTGCCATGAAACAGGAAGAACTTCCACTCTATTGACTTGATTCTTCTCAGCACTCAAGGAAAAATGTGATCTAGTCAACTGCAAGGCTAAACTTCGGAAGTCATCAACTGTAAGAACAAAGAAGATTGTTAAAAGCGAACTAAGTAGTAGATAAATATGACATATTTTCTGTGATGGCTGAATGGATGCACTTGGAATGATGTAAAAAGGAATTTAAACAGTAATAAAAGAAAAAAAAATCTCTATTTTAAATTCATGCATGTATATGCACTTTAGCATTTCTTACATATTTTACATTCTTAGATATTTTTACTTTAGTATTTACAGGACACGAAGTTCTTTTAAATTGGCATTTATTGAAACCAAAATTTTCATGGAAAAGTTATGCAAATAAAAAAAATTAGGGTCACTCTTTATTGAGCGACTCGTTCACATCTCTGTGCATGAGTGTATCAATCGATTTAATACCAGACCTTGTATCTAGCATGCATAATAAGCATGATTGGTTTTGAACAATTAGCAAATAGCAGCACTTACCTGTTTCCACAACATCTCTGAACTTAAGGTCACATACTGACCCAATTCCATGGACAAGGAATAATAAATGGTCCACTTTACTAGGCTCCCCTTCTTCAATTTCAAATTCATCCACCCCTCTTTTCACTACCTTTGGCTTTACGGGTGATGAATCCTGAAATAAAATAAATTAAAGAGCTTTATAAACGTCAATAATTTTCTGGTTTATCCAAAAACACCCTATAACCAAAATGCACATATCCTCAAAATATTTCTCAGTGGAAGTTATGAAGGATATAGTGACAAAAGTGGGGGTCAGACATAAACTGCATTCTTTTTTTACCAAATAGCAAAGATTGCTGAGGATCCTGAGATACTAAAAAAGTTAGTGGATAGGATTGACATGGAGTGCAAATGATATACAACGAAGATGAACAAAAGAAAAACCAAAACCAGGAAGATGGGATGAGAGGAAAGAATGAAATTGCACTGGATAGAAAGGATATCGAACAAATGGAGAGGTTCAAGGATCTCGGCATGCTTGGCAGAAATTAATTGGAAATTTGGTAGAGAATTTATATATGGGAGTGGGGATGACAAAACAAGATGAAAAGGTTGCCGACAAGGAAGACAGATATAGGATTGAAAAAAGGTTTATTACTGCTACATTTCTAGTACATTTTTGCATGGGTTGGAAACCTGGATGATTAGGAATGAGGGCAGAAAAAAAATAGAGGCATTTGAAACTTGAGCCTGGAGAAAGATGGGAAGAATAAATTGGGGTGATAGAGTAAGGAATGTGGAGCTCTTACGGCATGTGGGAGGTTGTCAAAGAGTGAAGTAGAGGGAAAGCTAAAAGATGAAGGAGGGGTGTAAAGCTTTTGGATGACTTAAAAGGAAGAGAAAGCCATCTAAAACTAAAGAAATAGAAACAGTAAAAAAAAGATTATATTCAAATTTCAGAAACATCAAGGACCTACCAGTCAGTATGAAGCAACCTCAATCATGATGACACTCTAACCACAGTTGGGTTTGAGATATTGTGTTACATAATGTACTATTACTTGAATAATGTCAAAAATTCTATTACATGAAGTGACACCATTTCAGTATCACTGTGATCCTTTTGCAATTAGGTTTGGCATTAACATTAGGAATGTGGAATTTGCACCTTCTTGCTTATTGTTTGGAAGACTAGAGGAAAACTCATATATGAAGTGAAACAGGCTTATGAGCTGCAGCAATTGTGGTCAAGAAGAAATTATATTAGTTTTCTGATTACCAAATAAGACTTTCTAGACTAAATTATGTGTATTAAGAGTAATATTAACATTATGATTATGCTGATAGATAATATGTAACAATCATTGATAACAGCATTATTATTTTCTGGCATGATATGGTGAAAGTTATCCATTACGGAAATTAAATCACTGGGTGAACTCCACAAATTTTTTAATGAGACGACCTAGGTTTCGACACGTTGTGTCATCGCCTGATTCTAGGTGCTGAGTTCACCCAGTGATTTTAATTTCTGTAATCATTGATAATATTATTATCAAGTGTTTGTCATGATAAGACATGACAGAAATTTGAATTAAGACATGACAGAATTAGATAATGGGATTTTGAAGTGTAAGAAAATATTGGAATGTTAAGAAAATAACCTGATGATAGCAAAAAGGCATTAGAGTAAAGGCAGAGAGGGAGTATTCTTTTTATGTTCCAGGGTATGTAACAGTAGCAGTTATGGACTTAAAATATTAACATGATAGAATAAAAAAATGTAATTCACTTACAGCAGGGAGACCAATTTGATCTGATGATCCTGTTGGTGAATAATGCACCATTACAACAGGCCCATGCAGAACTACAGACTCTCCATTGTGGTCTATTTTTCTATTCCATTTATTTGCTCCCATGCAAACTTTGTACTCCTCCTAGAAATGGAATTCAAGTACGGCAAACCATAATTAACTTGAAAGAGATTTACATAAGTTTTAAAGCTCCTAAAAATATTTATTTTATTTGATAAAATGAAAATTGTATTTAAAACATCCAAACCTCCAGAGTTACAGGTACACTGAAAATTATATTTGCTGAAAGCAAGAACTAGTATTTTATTTATTTTTATTTATTTATTTAGTTATCCACGTAAGCCGCCTTTACATTGGATGTATAACAACTTTTAATAAATAAATAACAGAAACAACAAAATCACATAACGAAAATACAATAAAACAGGAGAGGAAAACATAGCGAGATCATATACATGAAGAGGAAAGATATGAATACGGAAAGCATAAAAATTATAATAATTGCGATGGTCGGGTATTATTTAGTTTTTTTAGAATTCCCTAGGAGAATTATGAGAATATTTGGGCCTAAAACTATAAAAGAATAGTCTAACGCATATTTTCGGAATAACAACTAGCTGAACCGTTGAAAATATGTGGTATTGAAAAACTGCGGTTCAAACAAATAAAGTTGTGTATCAGGTCATTCTTGAGTGTGGTACTGTGGAAAGAGAACCAAGGAAGAATAGAAATCATTTTAAAACTGGTGTTTGAAGGTTTGGAGGTAAATTGGAAATAAATAAAGCTAGGGTTATTGCCCATAGAGTAATAATGTGGTGAGTGAGTAATAGTGTGAGCCTCCTGGCTGCACAGTTGAGAGAAAGCTGTTCCATCATTGAAACCACGTGACTTTTCACCGGTGGCACGCGATTGCTCTAAACATAAATTTCATACTACATGACGAACCATTATACAGTTTACAGTACACAGTAATCGCAGATTCAAAATTTAAGGAGCAAAGGATTCCATACACAAACAGGAAATCACTAATTTTCCATTCTAAAAGTACCACAGAACTTTAGAAAACATTGTTAAAACAAAGTCTTACACAAGTTCACGACGACAATATTATACCGTAAAACCAAATAAAAATATGGAAAAAACCACAAAAAATTAAAATTCTATTTAAATACATATGTGATGGTCCTGTTACTGGATTAGGATTAAGTTATTCCCTGAAAAGATTACTCACTTGGCATATTACACCTACGAAACTCTTAATATAGATAAATAAACAAAAAGCCTAACCATGACAGAAACGTCATCTTGGATTGAGTCACGTGACCAGTGATTACACAATGCGCAGAATCCAAAACTCGTTCTACCTATTATTATAACTTTATGTTTTTGGCTTTCGGAAAAGTAGAAGGGGAAAGGACAGTTTTGAGAAATTTACGGACTAAAAGAAACACAAGTTAAAGTAATAGTTTGGACCAAAATGAGTTGATAAGAATCGTAACAGATAAAAGATGAAACTCTAGAAAAACCAAAGGACAAGGACAATGAAACCGCAAAATTCTTGAGCATATCATCGTTAGTTCAATCATGGGGTACCTCTATTCCCAGAGCTTAATTATGAGAAACCAGCACGGGTTCCGTAAAGGCAGATCTTGCGAAACCCAACTAGTACTCTTTTTACAGGATATATTGGTCTCAGGAGAAAATAATGTTCAGGTCGATGCTATATTTCTAGATTTTTAAAAAGCATTTGACAAAGTTCCGCATAGGAAATTACTGCAAAAGTTAGAAAGCTACGGTATAGATAAGACCGTAATA
>WURS02000013.1:9876184-9887275 GCA_011762765.2 Rhinocypha anisoptera | reverse complement strand
TTCTTCCAATATTTAAACGCAGAATATGCACAAATACTAACTACAACACCAGATCCGAGAGCAAGTAAAGATTTCACAACTTTTCCAGACCGGGCGGCATCCATGTTTTTCCTCTATAGTCAATCGAGAGATCATTTTAAAATAAATATACCAAAATTTCACTTCTATGTAACATTTAATTATTTTAAAATTAATTTCTGAATGTATAGTATAGAAAAAATAGACCTTTATTGTTTAAATTTGAGTAACATTACATTGCTCACTAACGTAGTAATTCCGTCATTCCTTTTCAGTCGGATGTCAATTTGGGAGACTGACAGCGAGGATGGGGTTCACAGTTATCTCTTCAGGAGTCATTAAAAGACGGGGTAAGGCTTTTATTTTATTGTTATAATGAATTTTCATTGGCTTATCTTTAAAAACATGGAAGTGCATTTCACTCATTGGTTAGCGTTGGATGGTACAAGGTCATGTGTTTATCTCATGGGGTTTTGAGTTTGTTTTATTTTTTGTTACGCTGGGGAGAATATGCTTAGATCGCTACCGGGCACTCCGGAGCTATTTCTTGGTCGTGGAACTTAGTCCGTGTTGGTTAAAGTTGTAACGAAAGTATTTGTGAATATGGGGAGAGTAGTCGAGTGCTGCTTTATTTGGTGCGGAGTCCTGTTTTTCTAAACGCTTGAGACTTCTTCGATTGCAGTAACGTAATTGTCGCTCTGTTGCTTTTTCAGATGGGTGAAGGATCGCAGTAATCATAAAACCACTTGCATCAGCTGTGTCAAGGCCCCCTTACCCTTTCTATTTGTTTTTGATTGGATTTAAGAAATTTTTGACTGTTTGGCAATCATGGGATCCACCGAACCAGATCGTTCGCTTTCTTCGGGGGTGACAATACCACAGTGGATGAAGCAAAAAGCTGGTGACAGGTATCACATTTTATTATTATTTTGTTTCTTATAAATGCTCTTTCTCATAATTTAGTTGTTTTTTCAGTCAATAAGATTAGTAATTGTGACATTCTAGCAAAATTCTCCTAGTTGTGGCCTCACGCACTTTTTTATTATACCAATTGGAGTTTGTTGATTCAGTTTTGCCATTTCGAATGATTTTTAAAGCTTACCCCGGACTATCCCTGACAATATATTTTAATAAGCTCTGTTTTACCTTTTCCCCCGTCATTTCGTTTTTGCCTCCAGTGATTATAGAATAAGTTATGTCACATTTACTTTGGACTACACTAAATATTAACGAGATTATATGTTTATCTCTAGGTATGACTTCGACGACACTGCATTCTCCCCGCCGTCATACGATGATAACTTCTTCTACATTCGCTATCCAAAGCCAGTTAAAAAAGTCAAGGAGAAGTCTAAATATAATAGCATTAATGAGTTCCTGGAGGCCAAAGAGAGGCTGTCCAAAGAGAAGTCCGAGTCGTCGCATTCACCGCACACATCAGCCTGCGGCCCTTTCATTCGCGAAGGAGGGATGAAGCCAGGGTTTGAGTCGGACAACGATCCCGCGGTCGCCGCGCTGCGGAGGAAGGGTCCTCCAGCCCTTGAGGGGGGCTTCCAACCCGACATCGATCAGTCCTGCGGACATTCCGTCGTTCAGGTGGCTCAGCAGATGACCGGACATATCACGGGCGCCGTCTACCAAAGTGGTATCAAGGCTTACGTCGAGACGCCGCCGAGGCTCAAGGAGAGGAGGGGCAGCAAATCCTTGCCCGCGAGCCCGCTAGCAACCCCGCAGACATCACCGAAGACCGGCCGACGACAGCTGGCTGGGAACGTCTCGCACAATCGTTACTTCACGCCGGCTGTCATTGACGGGGCAGGGTTTTCCAGGGGGTCCATCCTGTCTCGGTTGCTTGGCTCTGGGGAAGGAGCATCGGCCGTGGTGAAGACGCGGAAGTACTCTGACGAAGAGGAGGAGGCTGTCCTGGAAGAGGAAGGGAAGAGTTTGATGCCGGGAGAGAAAGTGTCCGATCTCAGAAGGAACAAGTCCACTTCGGCCCTTTTGGCTAGGGTTTCGGAAAGCAAACCGCTAGACGAGATCCGCAACGTGCCGCCGATGGATACTATCGCCGACTCTTTGGTACACAAGGTAACAGTGATCAAACCAAAACCCTCCGAGTTGCGGGAAATGAACTTTTGGACTCCGACTTCTATGTAAGGCGGAACTCCTCACTGTTCCTTGCCCGTACATTTCGACGGACTCCTTCGTAAAATATTCCACTGGGGAACCACTTTTCCTGTTTTTTTTCCTTAAAAACATTTTCCTCCCTGAATTCATCTGTGAAAAACCTTCATTTGCGACCAACTCGCCGTAATTTAAAATTGTTCATTTCTCATGCTACATTAATGACACGCTAATGTGATTTTAAGTCGTTTTTTTTCTTGTCAAGAGCTATAATAGTGATGCTTGCGGTGCATAATACTTGAGTTGACATTTGTGTGCATTTTGTATCTGCAGCTCATGTTGTTGTCCTATTCTGTTACTTGAAATCGTGTCTGTCCTTCGGTCATAGCTGAAGAAATGGGGTAGTTTAATCCTCTAGATTGCCATTATTTTTTATTTGTCGTAATTTTTAATAATCTTTGACACCATTTAAGCTCAAGTAGTTTCCCTATCATTCAGTGTTAATGAATGTTCGATATACTTAAAGAAATACTGGTAAATATCCAGAGATTTTTACTGATATTTCTGACGTGACTGCATTTTACACAAACACTTGAGCTAGCTCTGAACAACATAGCAATTTTTTTTTACAGATTTTGTTGTCGTTTTATTTCCTTCCTTTGTTATTATTTTACCATGGTTCGTATTTGTCTCTTCTCATGAAATAATATTGTTATTTGAATCATCGTTGTGGAACCTCTTTTTCACATTAATAATACCCAATCTCATTTCACTGTATATATTAAGTACAAAGATATTTCTGAAAAGACATGTTATTATTGCATTAAGCGTCGATGATTGTTTATGGATTCGAATGTGGATTGTGTGATGATCTCTTCAGCTGTAAATGTTCTGTGGTTTCAGTTTATAGTATTACCAACCCACGGCTCATATTAAGAATAGGAGATAGCACTGTGGTGCTACTCATGTGTTAAGATTTGCTGGTGGAATAATTGGCTGATAATTAAGATAATTTGTTTACTAATAAAGACATTATAAAGTCTCAATTTTTTGTTCTTTCTTGAACTTCCTTTGAATTGTAGCTGTCATCTCCTAGTAAATATTGGTAGTTAGTTTGTTATTCTTGTGATACATTGCTAGCTAGCCGTCTTGTTTGGTTATAGGTCAGAATCTTCAAAGGAATTATAATCCTTTCTTTCAACATAAATTATATTACAAAAATCACTTCATAAATACAAAGTAGGCTGTATGATTTTGGTTAATTTTAGTTATTTTTATCAAAAATATATTTCAGAATTGCTTTTAAGATTTGATCGCCTTATGTTGTAATAAAACTAGTTTTGCTATAGAGCAGTCTTAATAAAGATATTTGGTAGTCTCATTTTCAGTTTTTACGCATTTTCGATTGGCTTTTGTAGAATTATTTTAATTATTGCACTTAGCACTTATATTTTCATAGAAATATCTCTGTAATAATTTTGAGACTAGACAAGTCTCAAAACTAGTTTATTTATTTGTATTAGTACAATAGGTCTCAAGTGTTTTTGGTACTTAAAGGAGAATATTTTGTACTAAGTCAGGACTCATAAAATTGCTTCCATTCCTAAGGATGATGGAGTAGTAAAGTTTTCATCCTGTTTGGATAAACTTTTCTGATAGGGAATATATTGTTGTGTCAACAATTTATTTGGCTTGAAAGTGGTGTGATATCTGAAAAAACTCATTTAAGCAAACACAGCATCCTCTAGGGTTCTGTAAAGTCACACCAGCCATGTCCCCACTCAGTCACCACTCTGTTTAGACTCCAGCCATGGAAGAGGAACATGCAGAAAAGGGGAATCTTAATTTGTAGTCTCCGTGTTAACTTCTAATGGAAGAAAATGATTCATTCACTTTAATAGTCTCCCTCTCTCACTTGTTATAATAACTGTATCTGGAAATGTAGCATAGGACTAGGATTATTTATTCAATTATGCAAGTGAAATTTATTTGCCAATACCCCTGAGATGGATATAAGCATTCATCATTGTTTGCTTCCATCTCAGATATTGTTGTAATTTGGTAGGTTCATTTTCATTTAACAATTTTTCATAAACTGGCATGCATTTGGAGTTACTCAATCTTAATTTTGAAATAATTTGTGGTATTCTTTGAAAAAGTTTTTCTTATGATTTTTTATAATTATGAAAATATTATCCATTGGAGCAGTGTCTTATTATTTTGGAAACATTCATTTTTTGGATGAATAATTGGTATCATTATCCAATGGAGAAGGAAGGGAAGATATTTTTTCTTAAACCTTGTGCCAGCAGGTGGATCTCTCAGCATTTACGGGTTAATATTGCTATTGGTTGGATGATAGCTCCTTTGGATGTTTTGAGCGTAATTTAAAAAAAGTTTTAACATGTTGATATTAGGATTTTTATATATCTTTATGCAAAAATGTATGAATTTGTCAAAGAAACCCTGGCATTTTTCACAGATAGCAGATGATTAAAGCTGACACTAAAAGGATTAATATGGGTGAACACTTTCTTAGCAGAAAGTTGTTATTATTGGGAAATTGGGACATCTTAAGAGTGCTTGGTGAGAGTACATGGTGTACGAAATCTCTGTGGTAAGAGTAAATTTATCTGTTGAGCTTCCAAGTTATTTGAATATAGACTGGAATAAGAGAACCACAATTTCTTGCAATTTCTTTTACTTATACTGTCATTTGTTTCTTCACCCCTGCAGTCATTTAGAGAGCAAACTATAGTGATCATATCCAAGTTTGGTTTAAAAGCTGGGGGCTAAGCTTGGTATCCTACAGCAATTGAAATTCAGACTCCTTGATTGTAGAAAATCATTCCTTCTCCAGAGAAAATCTCTTTCTTTAATTTGAGTGTTGTCAGAGCCAGTGTGTTGGTTTAGAACCTAATCCCCTTGACCATAGTGAAATTCATTATCCAGTTGCCTACCAGATTACCTCTATTTCATATTCTTTAAGGATTCCTTCTTACTCAGTACTTTATGGAACTAATGGCAGCTAATTGCATTCAATACTAAGTACATGCTAAGGAAATAAATCAGTAATGGTCATAAAAATACAATATTTCCATAAATGGTGGTGTTTATTTAATGATATGCCCATTTATGTAACAATAAAGATGTATTGCAATGATTGTACATCATTTTATCGTATAAGCCTGCAGTCCTTAGAACGTCTAATTATTGGTAGGTGAAATTCAAAGCTATTTCGTTGATAGCAGTGGAGTGGCTCCATTTTTTTTATTGAAATTCGCTCCCCCTAGAAACACCCTCATTCTTTCCTTGACTGTTGGTACGTGGAAAGGAGACTGCATTCGGAGTTATGGTTGAGTGAGAAACTTTTACTCGGCAAGTAAAGGTGGCCTTGAGAGCAAACTTTACAGCTCACGGTATGGAACATATCGTGAGCTGTAAAAGAGATTGATAATATGTTTCTTCCGTAGCCAGAATTGTGTCTGTAGGAGGGAAGGAGCGACTGTCGTGGGTTTGGAACTTCTAAAACGTAATTGCCACGGGATAAATTTCTGATGGATTATGAAAACACTCCGGGAAGTGGATTGCTTAAGTGATGCATGTTTTCAGGACATGCATCCTAGTATGATTTCATAACAGGTCTATCTCCTTACCGAATATTTTCGTTCGTAGAGATGCTACGAGTACTATTGGGTTTCAATGTCGCTCGTGATGTGGGTATTTTTGTGTGTTGAATATTGGCGCTGCAGCGTCGAAGATGAAAAAGTCGAACACCTTGACTAATGTCGAGGATTCGGATCAGATGTTTGAAATCATAAGCGTTCACCTTAAAAAATTTCCACTGCATATATTATGTAAAAAAAATTGCTACGTGTTGTGGATTCTTGATCTTTAGTATAGTAGGCACGCAGATATCTTGGGCTGTTTCCAATCTCTTTGTGGCCTTGGAATGACCTTAGTGAACGTGCTTTTGATCGTCGATGGATGCACTCTTGCTATGTTATACCACACCTAACTTCCTCTTTTTGCCGTATGGTGCATTGGCGTGAAGGAAAATATTTTCCAATGTATGGGTAAGTTTCACCTTCAAAGTAGTTTCTACATCGGGGAAGGGAGGAGTAGGGGAATGCGAAAGATGCCTCGAGGTCTTAGGTTCCGATAAGTCTCGTGTAGGGGGCAAGAACTTTGGGAGGGCAGTTTCGCTGTTTATCCTTTCCGTGGACGTTTGGAACAACAGCTGGTTGTTCCAAACGCTGGTTACGTTCCAGTCATTGGTCTTTATGTTTCCCGTTTCAATTATACCTTGTCACCCCACTCGAAGTCATCAATTAAAGCCGAGATGTAAGTTGGGGTTCTCCCGACGCTCGGGTGTGGACCTTTCTTCTCGTCGGTGTATTTAGCATGGCCTGCTTACTATCGAACACTGATGTCATCTTTTGAAATCCAGTCGAATCAAGTATGTAACTGAATTGAAGGTTGAAAAGGACCATACCCGTTTTCCACCCCCACATCGCTCCTCCCTCACCCACCCCTAACCGTGCATCATGACGATAGGGAAACTCACCTTGATGATACAGCGCACTTACGGTTTTTCTTCCCTGTGTACATAAATATTTTTTTTGCTGGGATTCTTACAGATTGGTTCACAGGGAGGGGCAAGGCATTCAGTGTCCACATGATTCTCATGCATGTTTTGATTGATGCTGTTACCCCAGCCATTTAATTCTGAATAATATATGTTCTGGAAGAAAAGTAACAAACTTTAGGTATGAGCGAAAGGGAAGTTATAAACCAGGGAAAAACATTCTTTGTCTCTCGTACCTCGCTTCTTACTCTTAGATTTCAAACTGGCTGTCCTCGTAGAGTTATTCAAGGAGGTTAGAATGTATAACACATCAGTCATCATTTTTTAATTTGTATATAATGACATTTTTAATACTTCATTCTTCGGGAACTTACCAAGTATGTGCCATACTGAGGTTGAAGGGACACGATAAACTAAATTGGGTTTCATGAACGGGATAAGAGGGGGTACAATTGTCTCATTGAATTTTTAAAATTTTTTCGCAGGCGTACTTTTTATTGTTCTGTATAAATATGTATTTTTAAAGGAATTCTCCATTCTTCAAAACTCTAATATTTTTAATGTAAAGTTTCCGAGGTTATATGAGGCCCTGAGCATCGGTTGTCCTTGTAATTCCGTCTATCCAACCGCTTAGGGAAATAAGGAAAAGGTTACGTCTATTTTCTTTTGAGATTGAACCCGCAAGGTGACGAAGCGGTTTCCCACGGGCGATTGTTTCCTAACCCGAGCACTTGGATTTTTCCTAGTATTCGGATCAATATTTGAGGTAGAAAGACCGAATGACATATTTCTAGTGGTAACTGTGGCACTCGGACGGAAAGAAAAAAAATACTCGTCAAACAATCCCGTGTCCTACGTGAGTTCGTTATGCAAGAACCTCGGCGTAAATAGGTACCTAATCGGATTGAAGCAGCAAGTTCTCTGTATGTGTGTGTGTATCTAAGAATTTTACGTAACGTGGCGGATACAGGCGCGTGCAACGTCCCAAAATCAAATTGAGCCAACCGTGAACGACTTTGTTAGTGCTTCTACTAGGGGGATTTGTCTTCCAAGCGTATGCTTTGGAAGGGCTTCTCGATGATTACCCTGGCACAATCAGTTGTTCCATTTTCAGAACATGTGAATCGATGTCGTGCTTTTTTTCCAAAATGTATTTCTTCGACACTAATTCACAAGTGAACTTATATCGAGGTTTGATACAGGCTGGTTTCCATGGCCTCAGTCGATTTCGTAGAACACATTCCATGTTTTGGATGAAGAAAACATAGTTTTTGAAATTCTTCCTTGTGGAGCTGTTGTGAGATTGCGTCGTTGGAATGGATATATATATATATATATACTCTTTTTAACTTCTTGTGTGGGACACTCCTCACATTACGGAGTTTCCTACCTCGCATTTATAGCCTCCTCAGCCATTGTACTGAGATCTCTCTCGCTCTCTCTTCCTCCTCTCTCCACGATCAGCCCTCTCCATTCCTCCCTCGTTCCAACCCTTAAAACAATCGCGTGCCATGCACCCGTTTCTTCGAAACTTCTATAGGCGACTTTAAAAAAGAAGGTACTCTGTTGAGGAATCGGGTCGAGAGGTAGAAGCACGCCTCAAGTGAATACATGCGGCTTCTTTTTAGCTTCCTCTCTCCATTCATTAAAAGAAGCTTCTGTGTATATTATTCGTCTAAAATCTTCATTTTTTTATATAATAAACAACGGGAAATCTTAAATTAATTAGGAAAAAATTGGGAATGGACATTGTCTACTTACTTGATCTCTGTAGGGGCGAGGAAGTAGAATGCATGAATGAGGCAGGGGAGAATGGTAAGAGAGTGGTAGACGAATATGGAAGAGTTGAAGAGAAGAAAGTGAATTGCACTGCGGTACTAACGTAAGTGAAATGCAGACGCCTGCAATGAGAAAAATCCAAAGGGTTCATGGCTGAATTAAACGACACCTGACAAGGCATTGTTTTTCAACTATGATCGCGGCAGCGTTTCCTTGTGGCAGGATGCAAGTTCCAGGACGTGCAACTAAATTTTCATTGGATTTCTCGATCACTGTGTACTTAATCTTAATAGGAACGGGAAAGCGAGGGTCACAATATTAGTCATAAAATGTGGCTTGGAATTCATTTAAGGATGAGGTGTTTTTGTTGAATTTCTACTAGGTGATGACATAGTTTACTTTTAAATTCGCTGTCAACAAATAACTATAGTGGACAAATAAAAAAATAAGTTTTAATTAGGCAAATAAATTCAGCACAATAATCAGTCGTGAATTTTGTTAGTAGCGTCATTTTTGGTAGTCCTCTGGTAAGCAAAAAGCTATTGTCGAAATGAGTAGCTTGATAAGTTGTATTCATTCTTTCTTGTATGTCAAAGCCCGTTTGGTTACCCACAAATTGGTCCACCGTAGAGGTTACTAGTTCTTCAGGAGTTTTGAGGATCCATGTCATATAGTATCATTCACTTCACTTTTGCGAAAACAATCAACAGAACGGAAAGTACGTGCTGGAAGCAGTTTTATCCCTTGTGGCTTTTGCTTTAGGACGCGTTGCAGCACAGATTACATACCGGTGAAAAACCATTATGTTTTGAAAAGTTACAACGGTGACTTTTTTAAATTAAACAAAGTGAAAATTTCGACCAGTGATACGGGGCATGATCAATTGTTAATCTAAAGGCTGTTCTTTCTCTAGTGACTTGTTTATTTTTTCATTTATGTTCTTTGTTTATATATCTTTTCTGTTCGGGAGAGGAGAGAATGTCGTCTAAAGTCTGTCTTAAACATTTAGATCCATTTATGGTTTAAAGTAGTTGTAAAAATTCTCTTACTGTACATATTTCCGTTTCGACTTGAATCAGTTGCACGTTATAAAATGCTCTCTGTAATCAGTGTTTTTCTCTATTTTTCTTCTCCGATAAAAATCACTAATCTAGGAGCCTACCTTAAAATTCATAAAAATAGTGCTAATATATTTTACAGTATTTATTCCTCATTACATTAGGCATTGGGGTAATGGGGGAAAATATACGCGGGGAATTCCATTTTTTCACTCTTTTTTACATTATATTTTCTTGTTCAAAAATCACGAATATCTGACAACCTTCGACGCAGCCTCCAGAATTTCAAGGATTTATCTCCCTGATAACGCACACTGGAAACCATCAGTGGGTGATCCCGTGAATGAATGAGGAAAAAGGAAGTCACACTCGAGACTAGGCAAGGTGAAATTTAATAGTTGCGCCCATTTCGGCCCGCTCCGGGGAAACTTTCTCCGATCCCAAGGTCCCGACACTCTTTTGCTGTCTCCTCATCCTTGCCCTCCTGTTGCCGATAGCATTTTGCCAATACTTCTGCATTATCAGGTATCATCCTGGTTCCTATTATCCTCAACTTTTATAGCATCGTTGCGATTTTTATTTCCGCAAATTAGCAGTGTGTAACTCACCGCAAATGAAATAAAAAGATTGTTTGTCATGGAAGATTTTCAGAACACGCGTATGATACGCAGTTTGCTTATCAGGTGTGACAATATTCGAATATTCAATTTTGTCTTCATTAGTGGGTGTATCTGTGTTGATTCCCCGGGTGAAAGCATCGGAAGTCTCTCTCTTAGTAATTGGTGATCTATTAGTGACTCGCCGCGAAATTCTCTTAAACAAAATTGCGCCTTCCCGAGACGCAGCGGATGGCAGTGAGTTCCGGGAGAATTTGAGAGAGAAAAAACACCTGGTGTTGTGTGTGGCAAATTTAAGGCGAATGGTTGCAATAGGTATTCGGACTGGGCAGTAATTGCTGGGATTACCGTACTGTGTATCAGCTTTGATTCAAAGGACAGATTAAGATGGGCGCCTTGGGAGAGAATAAGGGGCCAATAACCCAACACCACTGTAATAATTAATGATAATAATATATATGATTGGCGAAATGTAATTACTCTTGACGTTGTTTGAGTTTAGCCAATGAATGTTAGGACTGAAAGTCTTAAAATGTGCTACGCTAAGCTACGCGTGTTATTCATTAGACAATCGGTATGAAAAACACCCTCAGAGGTGAAGTCGATGTGGATACGTTTCTCTGTTGTTTTCTTCCGGCCTCTCCCTTTCAGTGCCTTCTCGTGACTTTCTGAATATCCAATAACCTTAGAAATAGGAGAATTTCGTGACAAGTAAACTTTTCAGTTTTGTGTTCACGTCATTCACGGTTATCCATTGATAAAACAGACCACTACGCAGAAAGGGGTCTCCAAGACTCGTCGATCAATATTTCCGAAGGCCAGAGACCTAGGGTTCATAAAACGTCCCTTCGAACTCCCTTTACTTCTCGGTTTTTTTAAATACACGGAAAGTTAAGGACGTTTATTT
>WURS02000013.1:9848335-9859376 GCA_011762765.2 Rhinocypha anisoptera | reverse complement strand
GAGGTATCATTATCCGAGATGTGCGTCTCAGAACCTTTGGTTACCTCAGGCATCTCTCGAGCGGGGGAATTCGAAGCGGTGTACCGAAATATCTCATCTCCGTTCCGAAATGCCGTAAATGTTTTCACACTGACATCATTTCACGGTCCACGCGTGGTGTTTTTTTCCTTCCCCCCCTTCTCTCAAAGGGGGCGCTGCACCCGCATGGAGTCTCAGATTTCCTCTTTCAAAGAAGAAGGAAAACTTCACGCTGCAAGAATAATTCGACCGCCCACCCCCCAGGAGGAGGAAGGAGAGGGGGGGAGGGTCGGGGAGACGGGTGGGGGGGGGGGGGGGGTGGGGTTGGAGTCTCTTGAATATTAAAGTGGTTGAGCAAGCAGGATTCGGCGTGGGCGTGTCGAGATCAAAGCTCATATCGCACCTAACCACTCGGGTATTTGTCGTATGACTACTACCGCTCGGGGAATATTCACCGTCCAGTTTACACGGTAAATGTTTACGGATGCCAGGGGAATACAGGATTGGTTTGCATATCCATCCGGGCATTGAATGCACATAATAAAAAATCTAGGTGTAAGCGTCTTGGAATGGAGTCGGTGCTATTCTAGATGGAAAGCGACAGATATTCATGCTATACCTAATGTACGACCAGCATTCATAACTCTATAAAGACAAACTATTCTTCTATTTTCACGCATGTATAATGTAAATATAGAATACATCAGTAGCATAACCACCTGGTAGCTGAAGGCGGTTGTGCCACCTAACTATCCTACAGAAGCCTCTTTTTTTAGTGATATCCAGTATTAGTTGTTAGTTATTTGATGAAATGTACAAGTATATAATGTTTATATATTTCAATCGATATTGATAGTAGGGGTTGAATTTATTGCTATCATTATTTCAATCTCTGTAGTCATTGGAGCTTAGTTTAGTTCTATAACTTAATATCTTTTTGTGGCTAAAGCGAATGTACATATTTCTTATTCATTGACTCTTCATTAGGAATATTTGATTATATATGCCAGAATATTTTCTTGTCCCCTTGAAACTTTATTAAAGTATGCAGGAACGCTGACAAAGAGTTAATAAGGAAACATATGTTACTGGCAAATGACACTGGATAGATTTTTCATAATTGAAAATGATAATCCACCACCTCATATGACTTGCTTATTTCCAGACAGCTTCTGTTTACGGAATACAATGGATGTTTTCATCTTTGTTGTTCTCGAGTTGACGCCCTTAATTCTAACCAACTTCTTCGTGACGAAATACTTCTTTTAAGCTGAATAAAAAATTAAGAATGTTTAAGCTGAAATTAATCGTAATATAAAATTAATCGTATGTGTAATACGTACTGGACATTTTCAGATGAAAATGGAATAAGGTGAGTGCGAGGTATATCGTATATTTCGTACTTCTAGGGGAATGAATGATTCCCTGAAGAACTCGCCGCTGATCCCAAACACCTATTACATAGAGGGGACAAATATGTATGAATGTTATTCAATTGTTGTTCAAACGCTACAAGAAGCATGTGAGCAGGAATTCTCTGCTTCTATCATCCGCGTCAATATTTCGTTCCCGGCATGCCGCACTGCAACCCCCCGCGGCGTTGTTGATTTTTCAAATTTAGGCTTTATCGCGTCCTAAAAACTTTTTACGGCCGCATTTTCCCTCCCCCGCACCCTCCAAAAAAAGAAAACCTTTCCTTGAGTATTGTTGGACTCGAGGGAGACGGTGGGAGGAGCACACGGACGCAAAGATACACGGCATTGTCCACGCGTAGTCGAGTCACTTGTGACACACAACATGACGCCCCGTGGGGGCGGGGGGGAAGAATGGAGTCTCGATCCTTTATGGCTCCGATCGCGAGGGAAGGAGGCGGCCCTACGTGTCAAACCCGCCGAGACGGGAGAGGCCCGTCCTTCCGCCTTCCTCCCACGAAAGGTGGTCGCTCGATTTGAGTGTCGTCGTCGGCGGAGGCGTGCGGATTCCGGAGGATTCAAATTGGGTGTCATTGTCGGGCGCCGGTCGCGACGAAAGGGACTCCTTCGGGAGGAGATACACACACACGCACGCCCGAGTAGTTCGTGGAAGAGGGAATATTACCTGGCCGTTCCGGGGAAGGAGCATTTTTCAATTAGCGAGTTCATTTCACGCATTACACGGCCGATGAGTACGGAGAGGTCGCGGACAGGGATCCCGAGGGAAGTTTTCCCGGAATCGGTGGGTTGAGCGTTGAAGTATACGGGGCCGAGGTGCCCATTTCGTGAAGTCTTCGCCTGATCTAAGCAGTCGTCGAGGAAATAGTATGAAAACGTCTATGGCATTTTAGAAATTTTCTCTCTCCACTCGAAAAATTTGCCACGGGTGAATAAAGTGAAATTAATTTTTCCGGAGACCCGAAAGGAAAATGTAGCAGTCTAATTCTATAGTCTTACCATAGTATGTATAGTGTTCTAGTCCCGCTAAAAGAAAGGTATATTTCATTACCGACCTTGGCCGACATGATGCGAAGTGTTCTCGTCAGAATAATGTTTCAGGAATGTATAGGTGCATAAGATATATTGTTCTGAATATATGTTATGTTAAAATTAACGTGAAACAAAATAAAGCTATGAGTTTAGTGTTACAAAATAACTCCCAACTTTTGAGAATTTCAGGATCTTTCACACTAAGAAAAAACAGCACATTTTTCAATAAATTGTAGCAATTTAGGTCCAAATAGGAATCTACATCATCAGTGTCGAACATGCCCACAACGAATGCTTCGAATAGCTATATGATCTTAACCAGGCTTATTTCCTGTTGTCTGTGTTTTGTTTAAAGTACCTAAGCTTAAGTCAGAATATTATTGCAGGGTATTTTAATCGTACGCCAAGTATTTTAATCGTCATACTTTTTTTTGGACTACAGGCATTAATATTAAAATTATGTTACGTTAACTAAAATAAAAAGTTCAGTTGTTGTGACGAATAATAACATTCACTTTACCAATGATAGAAGGGAGTTTTTCTCTGTGTGCCGCATGAAATTCTTGTCTTCATTTCCATTTTTTTTCCTTTTTCATTATGACAAAAATATCTTCATCTCATAGGATCAAATGTGAATTAATGGGAATACCTATTATTTGACTTAAATCTATTCCATCTTTGTATTTTGAATGCATTACTCCTATTACAAATAATTACTCCAACACGACTTATTTACTAAAGTGGTAATATTTGTACCTGCGAAAATATCCAAATGAGTTCGAACATCAAAAAATCGATAGATTATTAGCATGATACGTATACTTCAAAAGACCTACTAAGGCCTTTCGATGAATAATGAAAAAAATCTCTTTTGTTTTGTGTTATACTTATCCATATTTGGATTTTAAAACTGTGTTATGGCAGTGTATTCGCAGTAATGTACCTCACCACTGAAAATTCTGACATTTGGCGCTGATTTTACCACTGAATCTCAGAAACTACATTCGCATGGCCCCCTTCAAGCAGCCGCCTGGGGATGTAGCCGGGAGCGACCAGTGTGTTGACCAGGAACCACCGTGAACACAACTTAGTCAACTATTGACTTTTATTTTGAAGATGGTTCAGTCAGTAACTTTTCAGGTAAAATGTAATAACAGTGTCATCTTCTACTTCTAAGCATTACCCTACAAGCCGCCGCAAGGGCGTGTAGCAAGGGGTGAGCCACAACCAAACATTCACATTCACTCCCAAGTGCAAATGTTAAGAAACACATTGCACTCAGAACGAAGAAACCCGCAGGCAAAATAAAATAAAATAGCAGAACACCATCCACAACATGCAGGACAATGTTAGACTCATGAATACTAATCGTTTTACAATAAATATACAAATCATGTGGAAACAAAGTGAAATAACATTTAATATATAAGGAAAAGAGAGAAAACATGCAGGGTGAAAATAAAATATATACACTACTTTTCTAAGGATCCCTAGGACCTAGTTTATTCTGATCTGTAATGGTTTGGGGAGAAAATAACATTTTAAATCATTTTGTTCTACAATCTATCTCCCTGATTTTCCGAGCTGATCTACCATAGTATGACGGGGTTTTCAATATACATTTATACTCTCACTAAAGTAATCTGCTACACATTTTACAAAAATTTAAGCTATATTTCAGCCTACGATCAACGAGTGGTTCCCAGCCTAACTCCTCCAATAACTTTGTTACACTGCTACGTTGATAATGACAGAATTTAGTCAATCTGGCTGCTCTACGATGCACTCCTCCTAGTTCCAAAACTAATCCTGCCTCATGGGGATCCCACACACTCTAAGCGTACTCTAGATGAGGCCCAACAAGCGTAAAAATAACACCGCTCTTTTACATCCTCGTTACATTTTCTAAGTATTCTTTTTCTTCTTTTATTTAACATTCTGTCTATTAAGATTTTTACGACATTGCCACAGTAGTGATAAGAATGTAAATAAATGAAAAGTACCACTCATAGTAACTCAATGATATTCTCCACTTTCATTTCTAAATGAAATGTAATATAACTCCCCTGAGATAAAGTTAGCTGGTTAAAGGCCAATTTATGGTCTTAATGGTCCTCGTGGGGTCATTAAGACTATTGATACAAAATAACAGTTTGAGCTTAGTCAGGGCCCACAAAATAATTTAAGTTTAGAAGGAATAAAATATTCCTCTTATGTCCAAATACGGTAGTGGACGGTTTGAGCGGTAGTTTGTGTGCTTGGAATAGCAGAATTTCCGTGTAACTTTTTATTTCCTTCCATCGTCATAACTAACTATTCTATAGTGTGACATCTTAGATACCATGATTAAATGAAAAACATCATACGTGGAAATACATGTTTCATTCAATGATGGCTCGTTAACACCAAGTGACACTTGAAATTAAGTTTTTCATCGAAGATACCGTTAAAAATTGACTTATGATATATTTTTTATATTGAATTTCGAAGATCTCTACCCTTTCTTACCAGAGCATATACGATACATAATTTTTGTAAGAACTATACTGTCAACTACATACTATTACTCATAGCATACGCTACTCTGTGGAAAAGTACAATCCTCTTTATGGATATGCTGTAGGTCATATTTATATATATATATATAAGAAAAGTACTAAAGTTGGTTCACACACGTGAATGAATATTCGTTACAAACACAATCACATAGTCACAAAACTAAAGAAACTCACTTTTAAAAAAATTTTTTTGTAGATGTTAAACCACCTTCTTGAGAAGGGAGAGTGTACAGTCTAGTCTTTGATAATCGTTGTAGAGTCAGGTATGGTGTGGTGGAATGTGGTGGAAACGATCCATAATCTAAGAAATAAGTTACAAAATTTGCAATTTCCACCGTAAAAAAACTTCTTTATTCCGACATGTTTCGGTGCACTAAACCATTGTCAAGTGAGTTCAAGCTCATACATTTAACTATATATACGATATAAATGTATGAGTTTGAACTCACTTGACAATTATGTAGTGCATCGAAACATGTCGGAATAAAGAAGTTTTTTTGAAGTGGGCAAATTTTGTAACTTATTTCTCAGATTAGTCTTTGATAATGCTTAAAACATAGCATTAGGGCATAGCATACAGCACTTAAATTTCATACATTTTATACCTTTAATAGGCATGTAACTTCTCTGTCAGTACCGATCGTCAAGTTAAATAGGATCACACATTCATGGTAAGGGAAACAGATCTTCTCCCTTTGCTGCTTGCGGTCTTGTAGTGTCATTCATACATTTTGGTTTTACTTGGATAAGGATCACAATGATTATCTAAGGATGTATTCCTGAAGCATATGTGATGTTGTTTTCACACGTGTATAACTCAAGGGAACTTGAAATCAAAAAGGCTGTTTATTTTTGCTCATCAGGTTTCTAGTGCAATTTATACCAACAAAATCCTACCTCAGACTCTATCCATCGGTAACATGTAGATTTGCGTTTCTTGTATTTTTATTCGTTGCGTAGCTTATAAAATAAATGCACGATTTTTAATGCATGGAACCAACTAAAAAATACAAGCATTTCTCAGTATAAGTAAATTATTATATTGTTGGCAGTTTTACGACAACCTTTTAGAGTTTGAATTGGTCGTAGCCAGGAAAACTAAGCTGCCCCAATGTAATGGACTTATCGTTGTGAGACAGTCTGAAATATACAAAGAAATACGGGGCAAGCTAAAAGAGTAATTTGTATACATTTTAATCACACGTGGAGCGAACTCATGTTTGGCGCCCATGCCGTGTTCTACGAATAGCGTCAGCCGCAGCCGGCTCCGCCAACGCGAGAATGAAAAACTTTCCGCGTCTATCTTCGATAATTTGGCAAAGAAACGTCGAAGTTCTCAGTTTCATGTGACTAAGAATGAATAATAGGAAACAAATCAAGATTACTCAACTTTACCCCAAAACCAAATCTCCTCGAAGACTTCGTTTGGCCGAAACTGCTCTCTCCCAGCTGGTTAGGTCAATACGAAATGGATTCCCTTCATGACGTCGCTGGGCGGAGCTAAGGACGCATCATCGCGGTACGAGAGCGTGACGTCACAGCCCGCTTCGTAAACCTTCGAGCGGGGCCACGGGAATAGTCGAAGAGCACGACAAGGCAGTAGCAGCCGAGAGGGGCTATCGTGAAGTCATGTTGTTGGATGTGGTGTTTTTCACTGGCTCTTCTGTCCGTGTTGTTGCGGGTGATACGTGCTTCAAACCGTGAGACTTTCTTGTGCAACCTAAGCCTTTCTACGCTGGGTTGTAAACGCTCGAACTTTTATCTACCCTGCCCTTATTACGGCCAAGTTCGGAAATGGAGAGTGTTACAACGAAGAGAGTCACGCGACAACTGGTAGGCTACGTACCTTTTTCTTTAACTTGTAGATTGTTTATACAATTGATTACATATACAGGAGTTTTTAGTATTGGTAGAACGTATGAAGCATATATATGGTGTTTTTGTGCGTATTCCATCTTCCCAAAGCTCCGGAGAATATCTCTCATCCATGGAATGTTTTTGTATTCGTGCTGTTGGGTGACAGCCCTCAAAAGGACGAGGGTTCGGTTGTGCTGAGTGGGGGAGGGATTTTGGGCTGCGTTGTTGTCTGTGCAGCGAGGGTCGAGAAGAAAAAAATTCCTTGTGCATGTGTGAGTGAGCGTGCGTGTGTTGCAGGCCTTTTAAAACTACGGTAGCCTCTTTCTCTCTTTCCATGTTACTCTCCATTCCTCCCTCTCTCTCGTTCTTTCTCCCTCTCCCGTATAGATTGCGACCGTACGTACGACTGCCGCGGAAAATCTCTCGCCTTAGCTGACCGCCATCATGAGCTCTGTGTTTGTCACGACCTCGCGAAATGTGCGAAAGTAGGCAAAGAAATGGCACAGGTGTTGTGGGATGAGCATCAATGAAGAAGGGAAAAATGTTCGAAAGGTGGATCATAGTTTTGTGTTTATCCCCATGGAAGCAAACTTTAAGCGGAGACTAAGGAAGCAAGGATCTCGCGCCCTCCGGAAGCCAGCAATACTGGGACTGCGATAAATGTTTCGAATTATTGCTCAGTTCCGTTAAGATATTGCTCTTCTTTTCAACGATACCATGCGTAGTTGGTTCCTCGATTGTTATGCTTGAGGTTGTATAATGTCATAAATTATTTATATTCATCAAAACGGCCAAGTTTCTTCTTTTGTTATTACGGTTTTTCGTGTTTTAAAAAATGAAATGTGTGCCATTCATTACATTTCATTTATTATTCTCGTGAACGTTAACTTGTTTTGTTTTGATCCATGTTGCCATGGTTGTCGGTATGGGCCAAAATGGTAATGGAGTTTAAATTATTGGAAATTAAGTCATTTTTTAAGTACATAAACATAATTTCTTTCGAATCTAATTCTCCCTGGCTTTGGTTAGCTAAATTACTGTTGAGTTATTTATAAATTTATTTAATTTGAAGTGATTGAAATAGGTTGCCTAGGTTTCATGGGCCTCTTATTTTGAAAGTCAACATTGTAAACATTCGCACTCCTGGTTAAGAACTGACATTAAATTCTACTTTAAATTGGAGTAACGACCTTAGTAACTTGTTAAGGTATGATCTAAAAAACGAATACTTAGATAGCGAAAGTGGTCGTCTACAACTAATTACTTGTTAATTGATTGTTCAGGAAGTAATGAAAGGTTTTACCTCCAATGTTTTGTTCACGAAGTAGGCCTGAATTGTTTACTTTAATGTTTGTCTTTTTTTTTCTTAACTATGGATATAGTATTGTGATACATGAAGGTAAGTTTTACCTAGCCAAATTTAATACAAGCATTCATAAACAATGCCCCGCGAGTATCTAAAGTTGCATTGTGAGTACTGAATTCAGAATGTTTAAAACTTTTAAACATTTCAGTATAACTTATCTTTTGTTTTGCCATATTTGTATGGTTTAAAAAGTTATATTTGACTAAAGAATATATAACGAAATTAATATTTTGTTATTATGGCCATGTGTCTCCCAGCTGTGGTTGAAAGGACTTACCTTGAAATCTGAAAGTGACCTAGTTTCTTCTTACCTTTGGTCCTCCGAATATATGCACATTGCTTGGTAGATTTTGGAACACGTGTCAACTATTAGGGTCTTCTCTTCTTATTGCACATATAACGTATGCTTGCAACTATAGATAAAGTATATTAGCTTCAGACTATCTTAAGGAAAGTCAATGTTCTCAACGTGTTGCTTTTAAGTTTATCCCAAGCTACTGTATTAAAGTCAGTGTTGACGTTGTTGTTTAAAAACCAGCCCTATCAAAGCGGACTGACCTGATTATAATTGTGTGCGTGAATGGTTTATTGTTTGAAATTAACGAAGTTAAAAAATTTTAAGTTCCGCATCTCGCATTACTGTAGTCGTGTATGCTGTCCTTATAATCATTCCCTTTCCTTATAGATAGATACATAGCAACAGTTGTAGTGGTCGTTCGTTCGCACAATAGTCATTTAAGTAAGTGAAAATTAATAATTATATGGCAAAATTACGTGGTAGTTGCCGCGATTGCTCGTGCCAGTATTGTTTAGGGCAATTGCTTTTCTTAGGAAGATTATTGAAAATGGTTTATAATTGAAATCAGTATTTGGCTATATAGTAATCCTTTTGCAGTACCAAGGGGGTTGTGTTAATATTGTAGTTCTAGCAATTTGTTGATATCGTAACGTTGTCTAATTTAATTTCTATACATCGTACTGAATCCCTGTATTGCCCAATATAATATTGCACGAAATAACCCGAAGAAGGATGTTGATTATTGCGGAAAATAGGTGTTTCTTGCTCCAATGATGATATAACTACTCTTCTTGATGAATAAACGATTATTCTCTGCATTTGCGGAACAGACGGGAAGCGACGTTCCACATATCTAGCACGTGGTTTGGCCTTCATGAATGACTGACGTAAAAATTGATGTTTGGGGTCATCGCTCGCTCCCCTTCCTGTCAATTAGTGCTCACCAACTCCCCTGTATCTATTTTCTCTTCGTCACATTTGTTCTTTGGCGTCTAGCTTCCATCCTATAGATAGTATTTGTTCCTTCACATGCATCCTTTTCATTGTGCTATTACATGATCTCTCAGAATGGTAGCATACCCACGGCCAATCGCAGGACTTTTTAAGTTACAATTACAATTCCCGTGTAGAATTTTAATCACCAGGCATCATTAGCACCAGGTCATCAGATGACATTTTTTTTGACCGTGCAGGGACCAATTTGAGCAATTGCTACTGATGAGGGAGTTCTTAATTCTTTTAGGTCGCTGTAACAATTCCTCAAATCACTTGGCAACAACTTCGAACACTTATTCAAAATGGCGCCCACAATAATCATGTCACTGTGAGGTTACGAATTGGGTAAATGGTTATCGCACTTTAGTCTCTTTTTTTTTACAAGTGATTATTTTGACTTCTTTTCACCACTATCTTAAGAAAGTCACGAAAACTTTTCAGAAGGTTATTTAGTGACTTTTGGCTCCTGGAGTTGTTAAAAGTTATACTGTGAGTCGGGTAATTAGAACGGAAGGACGCTTTTGAACAGTTCTCATATGAGTGTCTTCCCCAAACGGAGAAAGTTGTCGATGCACTCAAAGCTTTATTTAGCCATGAAAGTTGGCCAGGGATTGAAAAAAAAGTCTAAAAGGGGAAATTGTATAACTGAAGCAGACCCAATTGGCAGATGATGGTTTATACCAGCAGAAGTTATCTGCCCTGCATCTCTCAGGGATGCCATTAACCCTGCGTTGTCATAATCCCTTGTTTCTACGATGGAGCACGTCCCGAGTCGTTCCCCCCTTCCCTTTTTGCCTATCTTCTCCTCCTCATGGTCAGAGGATGCACTGGCAAGAAAGCTCGATTGGGAGGGGGGGCATGGGATGGTCTTTCATGTTCTTGCATACATTATTCTGTGTGGCATCTGAATGGCGAGGCGTGTGAAGACTCGTTTCGGACGACAAGGAAAGGCATACGGCCACCACCAGCCGCGATGACACGGGCCACACCAGAATCAAGAAGACCCTGGTTGATTCATATGCGACGATTTAACACCGCCATGTGGTTGCATGAGATCATATTTTCCTACTGCCACATTCTGCCTGACGTATAAATCCTTCTGGGACTTGCAAATACTCGGACTCGTTACATTCCTCACTTTTATTAGAACTGAGTGGGCTTTAGGAGTTTGTCTTCAGAAGGGAGGCCGTGGGATGAAGATGCCTGGAAATTATTCCACTTCCGGGTCGTTGGCACCATCTGTACACTTGTGTCCATCCATCCCTCATCTAGGAATCATAAAAAGAATACTTGGGAAATGAAACGAGGAGGTAAAAGAGCGGTGTTATTTTACACTTGTTGGACCTCATCTCGAGTACCTACGCTTAGAGTGTGTGGGATCCCCATGAGGCAAGATTAGTCTCGGAACTAGATCGAGTGCAACGTAGAGCAGCCAGATTTGCTAAATGCTGCTATGATCAACGTAGCAGTGTAACAAAGTTATTGG
>WURS02000013.1:9807909-9819871 GCA_011762765.2 Rhinocypha anisoptera | reverse complement strand
TAGAAATCCAAAAAAGACATATTGAGTGAACCAACATCCGGGAAGCAATATGACGATCGCACGAAACAATAGCATTAAAACAGGAAAGATGGATGGAAGGGGTACTCACAGGCTGTTGAAGGTTGTAATGGAGGGTAGAATGTTGGATAAGCGAATTAGGGGTATGTAGAGAATAGGGATTTAGGACAGAGTGATAGGGGGTAGGAAGTATGCAGATTTGAAGAGGGATTATAGTTAGATGTAATGCAGCCAACCTAAGTAATGCTCATCAAAAACCTACCTTAACCCGTAGATTACCCTTCATCACTCATTGATGGTTATTCCTTTCTTTGTAGTTCCACATGCGAAGACTTGAACAGCTCTGTGTCCAGTACCTTGAGTCTAAAATCAACCGCAAAAATGTTCTAGAGGCTCTAAGATACGCATCCCAGCTGAAACTGTTATTCATCAAGGAGATGATCTTGAGGTTTGTCGTCAAGGAGAGCAACTACAATCACATCGTCATGAGCACCGAATTTGAGTCACTGGATCGACACTTGATGGTTGTGATAATACGTCAGAGGCAAATGCAGCAGGTTCGCCCCACGATGGAGCCATCATATGACGTGGCAGGTGATGCCATGCCCACCTTCCATACCAAAATGACTGCTGTGGACGAGAAGATGAAAAACTGGTGGAATTGTAAGCATCTGCATTGTATTATTGGATTTTAAAAGATTTGTTTTAGAAGTGATAGTTTTTTTAATAATAATAATAATTCATTTAATTCCCCAAAGACCATGACATTGGTAGAATACATGATATAAGGCACGTCACAGAAAGTCAGCACGATAAATGCATTTTAAAAAATCATTACGAGTACAAAAGGGTACATAATTGAAGCAATATATAATTTCCTTTGAGAGTTTGGCATCATAGTATCCATTGTAGTGTAACACACACCTACTCACACATATATTTACATAAATACACTCATACATTTGCCCAAAGATCATGATACATGAAATAACTCAAGTCACAAAGTCAAATATTGATTTAGTATGCAGATATTCCTGAATGGAATAAAAGCAGTTAGATAACAGAAAAGTTTTCACTTTCTGCTTAAATCTCGTGGACCCTTTAAGCTCGTTGGGTAGTTTATTGTATAACTGCAGACCTAGATGCTTGAAACTGCATGGAGTTTTCCTAGTATGGACAAAAGGGATGTGTGAATTTCCATGTTGCCTTGTATTGTGACAATGAATATCTGAGTTCGAAATATACTCACGAAAATTGGATTTTACATACAGTAAGGCAGCAAGTATGTATAAACATGGAACAGGTAGTATGCTATGATGCTTGAATAGTGGACGACAAAGAGTACGATAGCTCACATGAGCAATATCTAATAGCCCTCTTTTGAATTTAAATGTTTAAAGCCCTAGGTCAACGGTCCCCAACCTTTTTGCAGTTAAGAGCACATACTATGATACGTGTGAGGCAGCGGGCACCATTAATTTTTACAAGGTATATTTATAGTTGGACAGTGGTAATAATACACATAGTGTGCAAAAACAATGTTTAAATCAAAAAAATACAATTTAAACATGTTTATATAATGGCACATGGATCTTTGCTGTCAAAATAAACGTTGAACCAAAAATCAAAATGACATTTTTTACTCAAATACAATCGCATGGTGCAGCACGGCTTTTAAGAGTGGCGGGCACATATAAAACTGTTTGCGGGTGCCATGGTGCCCACGGGCATACGGTTGGGAACCCCTGCCCTAGGTGATGAACCCCACAATAGAATACTATACAGCAGACGAGTAAGAAATTCCCCATGTAATAAAAGAACTAGCGCAACAGTAGATATGATGTATCTGATAAGAATTTAGTTAAGATTTAATTTAGCATGTGTCATCATCATTGAAAGTTATCAATCCAAAGACCGGTTTTTGGCAGATCTTCAAGTTGTCTCCTGCTTCTCTCTTTATCCTATTACATCTTCTTCCATTTTTGACCCCTTTATCATCCATCACACTCTTAACCCTTTCGTGCTGTTGCCCTAAACTGAAATGCAGTCTCCTCATACAAGTTCACAAAGAGAAATTTTGTCCCTCTCTATGGACCTCATTTTTAAGAGCGTTTGAAAAATACAAATTCCCAGGTATAAAATTCTTCCCTCTTGGACCCTTCTTAGCGGGGAGCTAGACTTTTTCCCGGCAACAGGGCACCGGTGACCCTCTCACAGCATACGTTCGTGGTCAAATTTGTTTATGTGCCATGGTCTTTAAAAAGAAATTTATAATTCAAATTCTACAAATATAATGTAAGCAATAAATTCCTTATGACTTGCTGTACGTGTGAAAATTTAAACTAAATTTATCATCAAAATTATCTAAGATCTCATGTAATAACTTGAAACAACAACATCTTTTAAAGTAATGGTAGAATCTTGTTTAAAATTAGTATAAGCTCAGCAAAATGACTGGAATTCATCTTTTTTTAAAAATATTACTTGATTTTTGTAAAAACGTCTTTTTAAAAAAATCCACTGAAGGAACAAAAATTGACTGCGGACACCTTCCGAAAAAGGGGCAGCCAGGTCACCCGAGGGTCAATTAAGGGTGGCCGGGGGCCATCCTTAACTGAACCACTGATCAATTGGTCGTTTGGCACAAAAGGGTCGATTGAACAAGTGAAAACCTACTCTCTAGCTTTAAATCAAATAATATCAACTGCATAAGTTAATATAAAGTTGATCCAATATGTTAACTATATAAAGTTTTCCACTTTCACTTAGGATGAGTTGGTACAAGGTTGACAGGACAAACAACTGATCTCTGTGTTGGTTGTAAGGCACCCATACTCTCTCATTTCTCCACATGCTCATCCCCAGACATTCAATGATTAAACACCTTTTCTTCCACCTCTTCTCTATAAATTTAAATATAATCAAGTGAATTTACTTCCTGACAACATTGATCCATTTTTGCCTACCTCCTATAAATTTACTGACCTATATCTTTCCCATCTCTCTAGTTAATTTTTTCGTTAATGGTTAATTTTTGTTGATGTTTGAATGCATCTTTATTTGTGTGTTGTTACATGGTCCACTGTAAAATGGAATACTACTGATGCATGTGGTACTCTTTTTTTTTAATAACATTCAAAATATAATCTGTAGAACCCAAGCTAACTTTCCATTGCATAAAGAAAATTCTTTATAAACCACTGAATTTTGCTTTTTAGCATTATTTACTTTTAGCTGGGATGTCGTCTTGAACATTTGACTATGGGAGAATAGCATTTTTAACTGTATTCCAATAATACCTATCTGTCATTATTGCATCCTGTATTGAAGGAGAAAATAAATTACATACTTTAAGCCAGTGTGGAGCTTTCCATGGCATTGTTCAAATGCTCTAGGTGTTACGAGTTCTGCATCTACACATGTTGGCTTGGGGTGACGTTGACCTGAAGACAGTAGCAGGATCGCTAGCAAAACTGTTAGCACCCCAAGGCAACATAAATGGATGCAGCACCCAAAAGTACTGAGAGCATACTATTAAGTATTGGTATGAAATGTTTGTCTCTCTTCTGAGCTAATATTAGTTTTTAAGCAATGTTAAAAGTTGTCTGTAGTGTAATTATTACCATTACTTAATACTGCATAGCTTGTATCAATGGTTGGTAAAATGTTGTAATATCATCTAAAATTATCAGCGTTCACAGTTGTGCTTGAAGTAAATGTGGTCATCACTTCCACTTCATTTGCTCAATGTAATTATAATAACTTTGTACTGATTTCTCCATCATTAAGTTAAATTTACTCTCTTATTACAGGCACAACCTTGGAGCAAGATATGGAAGCATTTTTGAAAAGTAATGGCCGAGAATTCTGTGATATAACTCTAATGCTTGATGGAATACCAATTCCTGCACACAAGGCCATATTAGCGGCTCGCTGCTCATACTTTGAAGCCATGTTTCGTTCCTTCATGCCCGAAGACAATATTGTGCATGTAAAAATCAATTTTGAATACTTATCAGTAATTTGTTATATGAATTTGAGTAATTTTTTATTCTATTGTAGAGGACTAATATTAATTCTGTTTTTAATGAATTAAGATTAAAAAATGCCTGTAGCATTTTATGTTGTGTTTCTCATACTTAGGTCATACAGCCTCTTTATGGAAAAGGTACTCCTGTGAAATGCAATCCAGGATCTTAATCAGTGTTATATTTATAATTATTTAAGTAAAATAGTCTCCTTGTGAGTTAATACAATGCAGGAAATAGACTTAAAATGTTTTCAATGCCCTTTCAGGATTAATTTTTTGGAATTATTTTCAAAAGCCACAGTTGAAGGTCCTGGGTGTCAGAAACTGTTTCAAAATGTTTTTCATCATGAATTTTGGTTTTGGGTATCCATAGGAAATTATTAGGCCTTCATACTTTTCCTGGGATTCATTTGCAAAAGTTGCAACTGTTGTTGCAACTCACCATGTTAAGGCATCAACTGGAATTTCGCAAAACTGTTCAGGTTGAACATGAGCATTCTTATCCTATAAATGATAGAAAACACTCTAGTAGTAATGATGTCAAAGAGATGGCACTCTTCCACCAGTTAAAAATATTTTATTGTCTGGACTGGTTTCAACGTATTAATCATCCCGGGTACAGAACGAGACCAATTATTGACCTTCATATCTAATCTAATTAATATCAATACATAATTTTGTCTTCATTATGCTGAAATGAGGACCATTTGGTCTTCTCCTACATTTAAGCCTTTTTGATATTCACAATTTTTGAAAACACCCATCCCTGAAGTGGAACTCAAACCCACAACCTTTGGGTTAGTAGGCAGACATGCTGCCTAGCAGTCAAACTCAGCTGGCATCACTGGAGGGGTAATAGAAGTAGGGTGAGGTGGTGGACAAGATTTAAGTGGGGGAAGGATGAAGGGACGGACCAGATACAAGTTATGTAATTGGTCTCATTCTGTACCTGGGATTCTTAATGATTAGGGAGGCTCTTCTGAGCCTCAACTTCCTTCCATCCTTCCATTCCCGTCCTCATGTGACTTTCCTCCTTGTCTGAAGCCAGACATTAGTGCCGACCAGACTTGAAACAACCCCATGTACTTAACATTATGAAATTCATTCAAACTGGTTGAAACAATAAAATATCTTCAACCAGTGAAAAAGTGTCATCTCTTTATAATTAATATGTCCATTTCCACCATATCCCGCCTGAAACTAAGCAGTTCACTCAAGCAGTAGTCCCGGATTACTGTTGAAACTTTTATGGCATGAATTATTAATTGGTCATTCCTTTTGGAATCAATTAAATTTTATTCCAGACTGCCGTTCCAAGCTTTAGTGCATTGTTAATGACTTATAAACACCATGTGTCATCATAAATTGACACAAGTCTGGGTTCTTATCTGCTGTTGTTCTTTATGTGTTTGCACTGCTCCTCTTCCTTTAATGTCCAATCTTGCTGATTGTTGTCCATTCTGGGAGGTACAAAATGAATGAAGGCTTTCAGCTTCCTCAAGTTTTCTGTTAATGTGAGATGGACAGAGCATTTAGAATTGACAGAGAGCTTCTTGATGAGGCTGCCACACACACACCAATATCATTTTGAAGAATTTCAGTCACTTTTTGAACATTTTCTTCAGTTCAGTCTTTTACTGTTGTATTTGCCCATGAATCATCTTCAATGCCCTCTCTGCCATCACAAAATCTTGCAAACCACTTAAAACATCCTGGCATTGATGATAAAGCAAAGATTTAACCAGTCACCTTTACCATTGAATAGGTTGTGATACTATTAGAATTATGAATAAAATATACAATGTTTATGTAACATTTTGGTTAATGAATTCATGTTATTCTTCTGTAGATGCTGATTTTTAACTTTATACCAAGAAATAATTCCCATTTTCACCTTTTTGTAGATACAAATTGGAGAGATGATACCATCACGACAGTCATTTGACTCCCTTCTAAGGTATATTTACTATGCAGATGTTAACATGCCACCAGAAGATTCTTTATATCTCTTCAGTGCTCCTTTCTTCTATGGATTCACAAATAACAGACTACAGGTGAGTTTAAACGTAACAGTTATAGAGATTTTAAAGTGTTTGTTACATGTGATTGATTAAATAACAAGTGTATGGTAGCTGCCATAATTTTGTTTTCATCCCCCTCGTATGTAGAATGGAAACCCCACCCCTATTTTTTATATATAATGTGTTTCCATCCATGGATTTGTTTATCTGTTTTTTTAATCTATTAAGGTGTGGAAAGTTGAACTTGTATCTCTTGTTTTGAGATAGGAAGTTTGTGCATAAGAATCAAAATTTTAATTTTAGTAATGATATAAAAATTCATGACATACTATGCCATTGGATCATTAGTAAATATAGACAGCTTCACTATCTGGCTTATTGATTTTTACAAATGTCATTTGCATTATTTTAGGGATTTTTTCTCATAATAATAATTACCAACTTGTCATGCACATCACACCTCTAACATACATTTCCTCTATTAATCATACAGACAGGCAGTAGCTTTATTGGGGGAGGGGGTATTAAGATGAATATTCCTGAAGTAGGTATAATTCAAAATTACCAGAAGTTATTCAGAAGAATTAATTATCAAAAGAAATCATTGCAACATTCTTAGTTCATCTTTTTAGAGAAATATGTTTTTTTTTTCTTTCCAATCTGTTTCTTCTTTTTAATAGGCTATACATTGGACTAACCTTTCCTTCTTGAGACCAAAATTATTGCACTGGCAATTTCAACTTATTTATACTGTGATTTTACAGTTCCTATTGTTAATTGGGTACTTTGAAACGGGACAAATATCCCGATGAATATATATATATACTGGAAATCACTTATTTAATTTGTTTTACTTGAGCAGGTAAATTATATAGACATACATATATGTTTAATCTTAATTATCATGTTGATTATACACCACAACTGAAATTGTCACTGTTGAATCCTGACCATTTAGGGCAGAAGTATATATATATTTATATTCATTCCCTCCTGTATGATTATAAATTACTTCAGCACAGTTTTTGAAATAGTGATAGTAAAAATATTCATCATAATTTTGTATGAAAAGATTATCATTCAGGAGCTTATAATAATAATATAAACCTAAATTTAGAATGAGTTAAAAATGGGCTTTCTGTCTAAAATTAAGCTTGTGGTGGTAAATTGTAATTTTAATTTGCAACAAAGAAAATTTCAATTTTTGTGCTGTTATATATTAGTTGTTTATATTTATCATTCCTATGGTTACTGTTGTTAGCTTTCTAATGCTGTCATAAGGAAAACAAATATTCGTCACTATAATACATATGAAACATACCATCTCAAGAGTTAGACTCAATAGTAACTGTGCCAATATGTGCCAGATAATGTAATTTATTAATTATATGATACATTTGGTATCTGAAGGTAACAATTTCCAAAAATATGATTTTTAATTTTTCTGTTTTAGGCCTTCTGCAAGCAAAACTTGGAAATGAATGTTACTTTTGAGAATGTGATCCAAATCCTTGAAGCTGCAAACAGGATACAGGCCCTTGATATGAAGAAGCATGCCCTTAGCTTAATAGTCCATCATTTCCCCAAGGTAGGTATACAAAATGGCCTACTGCTTATCACTGTATCTGTTACCTTTGCTGTGGGTCAGTGAAGCCACAAGAAAAAATACTGCACCTATTGTGTACATAATTTCTTGATAACACTCTCATCAGCTTAGAACTCTCATCAGTCATTGTTGTTAAAAATGTTATAGTGTCCACCGTAATTGGCCTCTTAGTGCTGTTTGTGGGCAATTGTGAAATAAATAAAGTATATTCACTTAAATTTGTTTTAGTTGTAGAACTTTCTTTATATATATATATGCAGGGGAGAGGTAAAAGATTTTTGAAAAGGGGATCTGCATGGGATGCAGTAATGTGTTTGTAAAATCAGTCTTTATGAAGTGATACTATCATCAATAATGAACTTATTCTTTTATTCCTTGACATATACATAGTATAATTGTTTAATGAGTGATTAATGTTTATATAAATCTTATTATATGTATTAGATACATATTGTTCTATATAATTATATAATAAGTACAGGGCTGTCGTAAGATTAAAAACCTTTTCATTAGGCAATTTACTAAGTGTGAGTTGTTACCCTGAATTATAACTTACAAAGGACACATTTTACAAGTGTAAATTGATAAGTCAGTAACAGTTTTTCTAGTGCAACTCACCTCTAATAATCTTGTGTTTATTGCCTTGAAATCATCATTTCTTTCATAGCTTCAAATATCTCTATGAGGAGATTTTCTCTTTTCAAAAGGCATATACTTTTCCAATATTCTACACAATTTTCCTAATTTTTTAAATTACTGTACTGACTATGTAAATTTACCTAAATGACCTCATTTTAATGTGGAAAAACTTAAACTTTTAATGTGGATCGTAAACCTTATTAATGAGAGACAATATTTTATTCTTTTACCTATAACTTGATAGCACTGACTAAATTCAACTACTTATAGAGGACCAGGCAACACTATAGTTTTGCTCCTCTCAGAAAAGATATAAATTAATACAATACAATGGGTCAGGAAGTCTCAAATTGTGGACAGAAAAACTAATCTCAGGTATTATTCATTTGCTGCGTACCAGGTTGCCAAGCTGCCTAAATTCTTGAGCCTAAGTCGTGAGTTGCTGCTGGATATCCTTGGAGCAATGGCTGATGAAATGAGTGATTCAAAACTATGCCAAGATATGTCAAGTACCAGCCTATGCAGTGATTGTTGATATGCAAGAATCCATGATGCTACACTTGCTCAATTTCAAGGTAAAAATTTATTCCTTGTTTCACTCAAGTCTCAGATATTGTACATAAATAGAACTGTCTATGGATAAGTGAATTGTTTTTGTTACCATATTTTTTATAGTCAGAAGACATGTACCTTATTTTTAATTTCTCAAAAAATGATGCATTTTTGTAAAACAACTCATAATATAAAGGGATAAAGTCAGAATTCACATTTTTTTCTTTAAAATATACCATATTTTTTAATTGATTCTACTTTTTGCCAATGTGATATTTATATCTTTTGCACGCTCAAATCTCTCCTTCTCCTTATTACATTGTTTTCCTTTATTGCATGCCATACCCAGCTTGCTTTAACCAAACTTCATATATATATATTTATGAACACTCATAAAAAAGGAAGAAACACCTAAAAGACATACATTAGGAAGAAATATTTCAGGGATGTTTTCCCCTTCTGTGGGAAACCTGGAAGAATAGTGTGATCCAGGATGAAATCTGGGATCCGGACCTGAAAAAGACCTGGATCCATCCATCCCTATTATGTATATTATTTGCCATTTGCACCCACTCTCTTTTCTGAAGGTGGCTTAGCCTCTACCGAAAATTAAAAAACAAATGAGTTTCTCTATATTGTCTCACCAATATTTATTCACGTTGTGAACAAACTTAAGTACTTTTATGTATATATTAATGTGTATATTTATATATATACACAACCACACAAAAAAGAAACACCTAAAAAAACTCATATAATGAAGAAATGTTTTGGGGATGTTTTCCTCTTCGTTGGTCTGGCAGATGCGAAATATATAAAAGAGTGGAAGGAAGGGAGGGGAGAGTCACTGACCCATCATTCCCTTTGTTACTCTAAAGCCGCTAAGAAAAAATTTAAAGTTCATTATATAATATCTTATTAATATTAGGTAGTCACTTTTAGCCTTGGTGTTAAAAGGTTTTTGGTTGTCATCTTTTAGCCAGTAAATTAAATATATTGTATTTCTTGGGCTATAGGATGCATCAGCTACTCTCTTTGAGGGTCAAAGTTTTAAGTACAGGATACAACCTCCTAAAGCTCTCTTCTGTGTTTTCAGAGCTTATAGGATACTCTTAGGTGAAAGAAATTGGTTCTTATGCCCTACTTTGCATGTGTTCGAACTTAGTGTAGAATGACCTCCACCCTTTCATGCCAGCAACCATCTACAGATTGATTTCTGTGGTATCAGCCAAATATTAGGTAGTTACCACAAAAATCAGCTCTATGTTATATAACTACATTAGGTTATGTTAATAAAGGATATTAAAGGTTCTTTTCAGAGCCTCTAGGTAGTTAAATACCACTATTAATTAAGCTATTAGCTGTAAAGTATGCCTTCAATTTTGATACCATCTTTCACATGCAGAGTCAAGTTAAAATTTAATCATGTTTATGATAGTGAAATTGCTGAAGAATCTTTTGTTTTAATGCTTTGACATCCTAACTTAGAGATATCTTCCACAAAAAAAATATGTTTACCAGACTTCCCATTTATTTTCATAACAGGACCATTTTTGAAAGAGTCTAAAAAAAAATCAGTCCTCTTTTGAAAGAGTCATTAGAAAAGGATTATTAAAATTGATAGTAGTGGAAAGTTACTATTTGTGAATCAAATCCATGAATTTGACTCCAAGCAATCAGCCCATTTAAACAACAGCAGTAATCTCTTTGAATCCATTTCTGCATTACAAGGCATCATTTTTATTATGTATTGCTGGTATCTTTAGTCCAAAGGATACCAGCAATGGTGCAATAAATCTAGTGCTTAGCTTATCACAGCTTTGTCTTGAACTCCCATAATTGAATATTATTAACGTGATTTTACGGGGACCAAATTTCAAGATTCTTCCATTTCTTAGTGAATTTGAAACGTTTGCAACCCATTTCATACTATATAAATTGCCACCTAAATTATGCCATCCAAAATAAAAAACTCACATGGTAGACATATCAACAGCAACATTGCTTTTAATAAATAAAATTGGTTGGGATATAACAGAATACTCCTGCAAACAAATGCAACGTCTTAAAAACTTTACATAATGATTCAACAAAGTCATTTAGCAACCAACAGTGATAACCTGTATTACAGAGGTAATATTGTAGCTGTGTTCTTTGGAGTATGTTTCAACAAGATTGCTTAGGATTTGATGAGAACTTCAGCACTGATGACCTAGTTTATAGGATTTTAAGAATTTTTAGTAATAGGAACACTACACCAAAGTTTGACCTATCAATTAGGCTGCACCCCATGGATGAATTTTCACAAGTAATGTTAAATGTGAACATTCAGAACATCTACAATATAAAAATATTCCTCCTACCGCATTGGGGTAGTTGACACACACAGGTAAAAAAAAATCAAAATGGTGATTGTATCACTGTTCCATCTATGAAAAACTTGTATTTAAAATACTGGTTCTCTTGACAATATTCACACTGGTTGACAGATTTAAAATGGACCACTTCCCTGAAGAGAAAATTTTCAAGGATGGATAATATTCAATATTAAATCAACAATGCTTGCTTTATCTAGATAAATCTAATCATGACACAGCCACCAAGAATATCCCTTCCAAGATCCAACCTTTTTATATAAATCATTCGAGTGTAACTTCTTATTCATTGGCAAGTTGCATGCCTAGTCTTACAAAACCATGTAGTCATACCCTAAAAAAAATCAACATCATATATACGCTCAATAAAATTGATCCATATTTGGTTTCTATTTGCTTAAAAAAAAATGTTAAGAAAGTCAATCACTTTGGGTAATTCATAATATTTTTTGTGTTCTGTAAATGTAAGAAATAAAAATCAGATAAAATATGACTAAGAAGCTGCCTAAATATTAACAGTTGTATAACAAAAAGAACAAGCAGCGTTTAGATCAAGCATCATCCTTTCTCCTACTTCTAGTGATCATTGACCCCTGCTTGGGACAACTGCCACTCGCCCATGACCTCCTGATAGCTCCACCATTGCCACAGTGCAGTTGGGGATGTTTAATGGACTTTGGGATTGGATTATGTCTGATTGAAAGGGAGTTGCGTTTCCTTT
>WURS02000013.1:9793596-9807809 GCA_011762765.2 Rhinocypha anisoptera | reverse complement strand
GCCACAGTGCAGTTGGGGATGTTTAATGGACTTTGGGATTGGATTATGTCTGATTGAAAGGGAGTTGCGTTTCCTTTTGCCATGCCTGCTGATTTTTAACACATTTGGAGGTATGGGCGATCGCTGCAACACCACACAGCACGATTTCATCACTCCACGAGGTTTGGCTGGCAAATTACCATTTCTTGACACAGCATTCTCATCTGATGGGGTGGGGTTCATCACAGGTTCATTTGGAATGGAGTCATTCAAACTGTGGTTGCCAGCAGTGCGTGGATCCAAGGGCTTGGATCGTCCCCGCCTGGGGTTTATGATAGCCCTACGCCTGTCAGCCTTGCTGATGCCGAGGCTCATACGCTGCCCACAGCACCTCCTCCCGGTAGAAGTCGGAGCAAAGTTATCACCCGCCCAGCCTTTACCCATATCCCCAGTGGACAACAATCTTCGTCTCACACTGTTCATCAACTGTGGTTGCGAAGTAGAGTTTGGCCATGACACACATTCATTTAAAATGTCATTCACGGGCCCTGCAGTCTTTGCTAAACTTGAACACCTGTCTTCCGAACGTGTCCTTCTACGCAGCCAGCAGTCTTTATGCTTTGCAGCCACCTCTATGTTGTGGGCACTAGTGACAAGGGGGGCATCGTTCTCAACACCTTTTGCACTCACAGCCTCCGAGTGGGACTTGTCCTCGCTCAAGGAACTGGACACTTCATTGCTCTGAATCTCGGGACTCTTTCCTGTGGATGGAATTGGGAGACTGCGTCCTGACCCTCCCGGAGGTGGTTCCTGGGACAGCTGAAGGTGAGTCAAGTGTTGTTGCTTCCGGTTTGAAGCAGGCTGATGCTTCTGGGAGCAACCTGGGCCGTGCAAAATGTCACCGACTTCCCGCACCCGGCCACTCACATCACCACCAGTGGAGGGGCCATCCAAGCTGTGTTCGTTGGAGTGATGGGACTGAGATGTAGATGCCGGTCTGCCGTTCTCACTGCCCTTGATGTTGCCTGCATCCATGTTTTGCTGAGGAGGCGATGGATAGCGAGTGAATATAACAACGCCACCAGTGGACGAAGTACCATTGTAAGCACTATCATTAGAATGTTCTTCAGATGGTGTCGATCTTGGTGATAGTGTCCTCAAAGGTTCATCCATCAAAGAGCTGTTGTGAAAGTGTGATGGTGAGCTAGTCACTGGTTCAACTCCTTGCATTGACCGTTCAAGTATACTGTGATTTTGATTCACTTGCTGCTTCCTTAGTACCTATGGATGCAACAATGAAATGTTTTTATTTTTAACTGGTTGCACATAAGTTTCATGCTATGAATGTAATTACTTAGAAAATTGGGTTTTTAATATAGAAGACCTAACATCTGTGCCTAAATGAACAATTTACTAAAGCTCAACAAACATTACTGATAACAGAAATTATAAGGTAACTTTAACCAGGAAACCAGTAATCAGACCACATTTCAATTAATCAATTTCTTTGGAACAGCTCATGGGCTGTTTTACTTTGGAGCTCTACTGTAATGGCTTTGGCGATATTACTTGCAATAAATAAATTGCTACCTCACCAATGTAAAACTGTTCAACATAAATTTAACATTGCTACTATTATGTAAAATGAATATTTTCAATGGGAAAGATCTGCCTTCCAAAGCATCAAAATTTAAATAAAAGACTTATGCTGACATTAAACATTTGTTTAATTCATTCAAGGTATAAAATTATCATAAATTTGAACATTTTCTTAAGGAAGCACAGTTAATGCAACTGATTTAGTATAGTATATTTTAATGTAAGTATTAGATAAATACTCATTTATATGCTGTAGAATACCGCTTAAATGGCGGTGCTAATGGCCTTGATGTCGGTGCACCCAAAAAAACCCAAATACTACTACTAACATTTTCTTGTCCTGATGGGAACAACAAATCTATTTTAGAGAATAGGCCTTATAAATTCCAATTAATTGCAATTTTGGAACAGCATTTGTAAAACTAACTTAATGTACCTGAGCACGAGGTGGCCCTGGAGGATCCAACATAAGGGTTACTACACTTGTGTTGTCAGCTATCAGCTTGCTAGAATTCCATTTTTCAAGAGCCGTATCTACTAGTCTCTTTGATGGGTTGATCCAGTTTAAATTCTGCCAAACAACGAGAGTAAATCAGTCACAATTATACCACATGGTGAGATCACTACTTTTCATTACTCCATTGTAATACCTAGTCATTTTTGACAAGTTACAGAGAACAGGCTACTTTGAATTTATTGGAACAATGGTGCTGAGACAAATTTGACAGGTAAACCAATTATAAGAATTAATCTTTTCAGCGATTTTCATAATGTATGATTATTTTGTAGTAGCTCATTGCAGATTCAACAGCAGTATTTTTGTGATTTCGTTTCCAATATCAGCGTATACAAGGGGGTCATACAATATTTTGAAATTTAAGCATGGGAGGCAAAATATAATAATATTATAAAACTCACTATACTATTCAGATGGCGGTTACTTTTTTTTAATATTGCGAATAAAAACAGGGCGGGGTGAAATGCAAGAGCATCCGAGGTTAATTTAGATACAATACTATTTTTAATATGTAGCAAGGTGAAAATTCACTTTTCTCCTAGCCTACATTAGAAGCACTTACATGTGAGGATGTTACTGCATATAACACATTATGGCATTCAGTCGCATGTACAACGTCAACTGCAGTTTGCGCACTTAACATATTCCACAGGCCATCTGTTCCCAAGATGAGACAACGATGCTTTGATATGTCTACTGGTATTACTTCCACATCAGGCTCGGGAGAGACAACGAATTGGTTTAGGGCCGAGTTGTAGCTCCACAGGTCACCTAGGAAGGCAAATTTAAGGGCGTAGTGACGCAGGGAATGTAAGATTATATAACAGAAAAATATAACAAGAAAATTTCGGTAATTTCAGGCTAAGAATTACAAACCTAATGATCTCGCCACTGCCAAAAATGGAATCTCGTCAATGTGGGTGGAGCGACGAACGGGTCCTTTATGCCCAATTCTAGGACGGTTCCATACTACCCTAGGAACACCAGATTTGTAAACCACCTTCCCACCGCATTGTTTTATGCGATCCGTTTCATCTTCACTTTCTGGTTTGTGATCTCGGGTCAATGATTTTGCCCTCCACTCGGTTTCACCTTTAACAAAATGTTAATTTTTACCACAGCTTTTAATAATGCCATCAAGGTATTTAGAACATATCTAACATTCTGTCTAATGAAAATTTTAAAGGAAACTCACCTTTGTTTTGATAACCTATTACAACCGAAGAATCACCTACGTGCCCAATGTATATTTTCCCTTTCCTGATGAAAGCAATGCTGGCGGTCGTGCCAGAAGTACTAGGCAAACCGGACAAGGTCTTGGGCCACTTTTCTGATGAAAAATGTAAAATGAGAGTTCCGTTGCAAAGTAATGTATTATCAGATACTCATTTTAAGAGATACAGTCAGCGTTCTAGGCGAAAATGTTTTATGCTTATGGCAACAAATAAAGGAACTTACCTAATTCCCTCCACATGGCATAATGAGTTGATATAAACCCATCCCTAATAGCTTTCATTACATCTTCGTCGTCATCAGACCAAAACTTTTTTTGGCTGACAATAGAATCCATTAAATGTTCCTTGGCAAACGAAGCGGCTTCTCGCCCACCATGCCCATCAAATATACCAAAATATGCATACTCTAAATCTTTCTCGTCTTCCGTTTGCTGATAAGCTACTGAAAACATATCCTCCATATGTTTGCGGCCACCTTGATTACAGTGGCCTGTAACACGTAAATTTACTCCAATTGTTGGAGCCATGATGACAGAATTTACACTGTTAAAAATTTATATCATAACAAACTACTGAATTAGGCCATTGTGTTTCAGTACAGTATGGCGCAGGTGGCGTAAGCAAGCTGGTGGCTACGTCAATGTAGGAAGGGAAAGTTTGAAATTCATTGGTGGAAACTTCGTGACGTCACAGAACCTGCAAACCGTAAAAGGCAACTTTTGGCATTTTTCAATTAGGTATAGCCTCCAAAAATTACATGTTAATGTAGTATTCAAATTTATGTTTTTTATTTTATATAGTATTAGAAGATTCATATTATATATTGGATGCATAAAGGTTTTATGTTGACCATAACAAATGACAGTCGTCATTTTGAATGTGATCCACATTTCGAATGCTTAGAATTGTGCTATGTTACCGGGGACTAATAAGTGGTGAATTTCAGCGGTCTTCGTACTTGTTTCAGCCTTGGTAAGTTTCTACATACTTACTTTTTCTTCTTCTGATTGTTATCATGGGTATATTTCTGTCACTCGAGTCCATTAAATCTTATATCGAGTGTGTTTACACTGCAAGTTTTGTATTTTCATCAGTCCTAATATTCGTCTAGATGTTTCGAGACAAATTAATATTTCATTATTGATTGCATAATTGATGAATCTTGAACCACCCGTACCAGAGTTGCATTTAAGTTAGAAATATGAACTGATATAAACTTTTTCCTGGCCATTCGAAGACCATATTCTGGACTTGATATTTTTTGTTATATTGAATGAACAATAATTCTGTGCTGATTACCTGGGGGTATAACATTATGTTAAATGCTCAGAACAATAAATTATCAGATGATGTCAAATATTTTCGGCAATATTAAAACTTGAAATGGGTGCCGGTTAGGTGATGATGCTTTCGAATAGTAGAACAACTCGAGTGAATCACCGTTACAATTTTGTAATGGTATTTTATTATGCTTAAGCCAGTCTGTTTCTTTTTATTCCCTTTTCCACCATTTTCCCTAAGTTGTGGCATTTATTTAAAACCTCTTGTTTGTAAACACTGCATTCTCCATCACCTACAAGATCTATTTCTTGGTGAATCAATTTAAGGACTTTTAGCTTTGCAGTCTTTAACTTAGAAAAATTATCGAGGGCATACTTTCATAGAAAAGTTATTTAGTATATGCCTCCAGTGTAATCTTAAAATAACTATTCAAGGCATTAGTAAAGGCCTTGCAGAAAGTTGTTCCTACATGTGCTAATCAGTATGGTATGGTATTACAACTTAATTTAAGATTTGCCATTGTCTAGGGTCCGTGGTAATTTAAGTCTAAGCTATGAAATCCCGTATGCATATCCAGGAGACACTCGCCTCTTTCGCATTACTCGATGAGTATCAGTACTCGGAATCTAAAGACTTTCTTGCACATCATCTTGACCCAGCAATTAATTGATTTATCATGCGATTTCTTTAAGTGTTAACAGTGACAGCTAATATTAGTTTTGGATTTATGTTGTTTTTTAACGTTTTACATATTTTTCTTTGAGAGTTAGCATGCAAATTGGCCTTTTTTAGTGATGATTTTTCTCATTTCAATACAGAGACCATGTTGACTTCCATTAGGAACTGGTCAAATCCATATGATTAACCAATCACGACTTGTCACACAATGCTGCTTGTGTATTTACTAACAGTTTCAGAAAGATTTTTAAACAAATAAACCAGTGCTTGGTAACCGGTTATGATTACTGGTAATGATAACCACAGGTAGCTGTAATTTTGGATGGTTACCTGATAACTGAAAATTTCTTGTTTACAGGTAACTGGTTACCTGGTAATCTATAATTTATATCTGAAGGTTTTTCAGTTACCTGGTAACCTAATTTCTGAAGATAATTCTGAAGGCTGTCAATACATTGTCTATTCTGAAACACTCTATAACAGTCATTTATATAGATGGCACTGCCATTATCATTCAAATTCATACTCTTCCTCAATTTTGGTGGAGCAACTGTAAGAATCTTCATTGATGGACTCATCAGTTGTTATTGTTTCCTCATGTGTAAGTCTTTTTCTTTGGTTGTTTGTGGGATTTGTACTTCTGCAGTCATTACTCTTTTTCAGGCATTATTAAGTGCCTTCTTCCTCTCTATTCTGATTTTAACTTGCAATCTTTTCTGGATTCGACTGGGTTAGCCTACGGGTAGTGCACTTGGTTGCTAACCCAGATGTTGTAGGTTCCTGTCCTGACTAGGATATGTGTGTTGTGTTTGTCTATTAGGATTTTTTTTCTAAGACATGAAGTGGTGTTAAATGACTGTAGCTGTCAATACAGCCTATAAAACAAAAATACTAATATACTTCTTTTCTGGAGAGACATTGAGCATGGTTATATGGTAACCTAAAAAAAGGTCTTGGTTACCAAGCTCTGGAATAAAACATAGCAAGAACTCTGTCACCCTAAAATATAATTAAGGTGGTAAAGGACTGTAGGAAGAGGCGATGTATCACAAGCAACGATTCATTGATAGCTCATATTTTAATGTCTTATACTGGTGAGATGTGAAAGCATGCTGAAGTCGAAGGTACTCATTGTAGAGTCTTTTTCAAATACTTTTCCTCTAACACTCTTTGGCATGGCTAACATGCCTCTTCCAAATTAACATAAAGAGATTCCCATTTTTTCTTATGGTCATTATAATTGTCACTTTTCACTTTGTTTATATTCTCTTATGAGGTTGTGGTAGCCAGTAGTTAGAGCAATTGGCCACCGAAAGGTGGATTTATATCCTCACCTATCAAACCAACCTCAAGGATGAATCTTGTGGTTATTTTGGTATTTTCTTGCTCACCTTGACAACCCAGCATAGTCTTTCCAGTTTTCTACAGTTACTTTCAACCATCCATGTTTGTTATAAGTGATGACAAATAATTTTTGCTTCCAATCTCTCCATCCACATAACTGCTGAATCACTTTTCACCCTCTCTCCTTATCATTCTTCATTCCTGAATGACTGCGTTTCCAATATTGGATGGTTATTCAGTATTAAAGCTTTCATTTCTTGTAAATAGGTAGCATAAATGCTTTGATAGCATATGGGCACTTTCTAAATTCCACAGTAAATATATTTATTTAGTCAACGTATTTCGCTACTCTGTAATGTCATCAGTCAATAAGTTTCAATGCAGTGTAGTGAAACATGTAGATCGAATAAATTTATTTAGTGTAGAATTAGCAAAGTATTCATTCCATATTCTGAAATCAAGTTCTACAGTATTGGCCACCACCATCTGCCAATAAATGCTTTAGGATAACTAAGGATTATCAATCATGGTTCAAAATTTCATTGATATTTTATTTTTTCTGTACCCTTTTACTTTCGTTCCTTTTAATTATTTTCATATTTTTCTTTGTGTGCGTTAAATGACAGTAGTAATAAGATGCAACCATGTCTTACTCTGCTATATCTGCTAATGCCAACCTTGGTTGCTGTGGTTTAACATCCTCATCTGCCAATCTGGAGGCTGTGTGTTTGAATCCCAGCCAGGTGGATTTTTCATTCTCCACCATTCATCCTTGTTATAAAAAATACTTTGAAAAAGTTATTCTGTCCACCATATTTAGCTACTTAGTGCTGTTTGTGGGCAATATATTTTCGTTACTCAGATTATCCTAGGTAAGTCATTACCCTCAGATAATTCATATAGAGATTTAAACTCACTCGTCTATCCATCCCATTTAAAACTGTGTATATCTAATACCTGCATTTATTTTGGTCACTTTACCCCGCTGAATGTAACTTGATAAATTTTTCACCCACTTGTATTCCTGATTCGACCACTTCTAATACCTATTTTGCTATGGCCTATTGGTACAAGTTAAAAAGTGCAGGTAGCAGCCCTTTCTCACTACCCTCCCTTACTGTCCCCATTCAGATTCTCTGTTTGCTACCCTTATCTGTGAGGCCTGAGTCATACAGGTTTCTGATAAGACTCCTGTCCCTGCAATCTACTTATACTTTTTGTAAACCCTCAATCAGTTTCAGCCACTCTTCTTTATTGAACACTTTCACAAAGTCTACAAAGCATGAGAAAACATCTTGACTCTGTTTTTTCAACCTTTAAAATCATCAAGTTCCACAAAGCAGAGCCAAAAACAGTTGTCTTTTATCCTGATTATTTTCTATATTCCATTCAACTAATCTTCACCTAGGCAATCATTTGTATTATTCTCTACTCTTTTACAGATGACTACCTTCAATAAATGCATGATCAGATTAATTGTCATATAGACCTTTCATTCTACTGCTTTCATTTTCATTATTGGTATTGCAATTGATTTCAACCTCACAAAATCTACTGGCCACATTTCTTCATCATTAACTTCTTAAATTACCTTATAAAAATTCTTCTCTTCCTCCATATGAAGACTTACATGGTGAGATGAGTTTAAAGAAGTCTTCTGGGTTGTACTCCATGCATATGTCAATTATGCTGGGGCAATAGTTTCTCTGATGTTGCATTCAACATCTTCAGGTCAGAGATTTCTCTTGGGTTACAGTCGCAAAGACTTGTTTCTCCAAATTCTTCCTCTCCTCCTTTTCCTAAACTCTTGAGTAATTGTGTCAATATATTATCCTCCCCCCAGTCTTGTTTACTTTCATATCGCATAGTTCCCCCACTCTAATATGCTGTCTAATATACCATGGCTATCTTCATCTATTTCATATTTCCTTATAAATTCAAATTTAGAGGTCTTTACCACAGAGTTCCTTCACCTAATCCTTCCATCTCTCCCTAATTTCCTTTTCTTCTATCAGTAACTTCCCAGACATATCTCTTACAGTAGGCATCGTATTTCCTTACATGACTAACTTTCCTATCTATTGCAATCATCTGTAATATTGTGCCATTTCTAATCCTATGTAATTTTACATGATTCTTCATCATGACCAAATTGTGGCCTGAGTCCACAATTGCTCCGGGAAAGTTTTTACATTTTATAACAAAACACTTCCTAAATCTGTGCCTAACCATGCTGTAGTCTAACTGGTATCTCCCTGTGTCTCCTGGCGTCTTGTTGTTCCATCTCTTATTGTTTTAAAGCAGTAATATTTTTCTATGAAAGCTAATCATCCGGTTTTATTACTATTATTCATTACTTCAAGTAGAGTTTTGCTGTTATGGACATTCGATGCAGTGCAAATCATTTTTATTCTATTAAAAATACATCATATAGTAGTTGTTATCTTCTAGTCATAATATATAGTTGAGTACTTTACAGGAACAGTGTCAGAAGTTTGGGACGAAGATATATAGTAAGAAAAGGAAAGTAATGAGATTTTCAAGAAGTAAGAAGGCTAGGCTAAATATCATGCTTGAAGGACCTAAATTAGAGCAAGTAGAAAATTATACTTATTTGGGAAGCATCATAGAGGAAAATGGACGTAGTGGCGTGGATATCAGACAAAGAATTCAATTAGCTAAAGAGGCCTTTGCGAAAAGGAAGGAATTGACGGGAGGGGCTCTAAATAAAGATGTGAAGAAAAGATTATTGGAAATCCTCATATGGAGCGTAGCATCATTTGGATCCGAAAGCTGGTCCATGAGGAGCGATGATGAGCAAAGATTGGAGGCATTGGAGATGTGGGTTTGGTGAAGGATGGAGAAGGTGAGGTGGACAGAGAGAAAAACGAACGAAGAAGTTTTGAGAATGGTAGGGGAGGAGAGGTATATGCTTTTAGAAATCCAAAAAAGACATATTGAGTGAACCAACATCCGGGAAGCAATATGACGATCGCACGAAACAATAGCATTACTCAAAAAGCATATACAAAGGAGAAGGCTTTAACATTAGTAATTGATCAGCGCTACCCTCGCCAATCAATCGGATATTCCGGCTAAACGTAAGGCCGATTTTTGAGGGAGCACCGATACTTTCTGTAGACAAAAATTGATTAAGGTTAATTGATCGAGAGAATATGAACTTTAATTTCCATTATTCAGAAGAGCCGTGAGTCCACCATTTAGAAATCTTCAGTGTTTACCTCCTTTGACTTTCTGTTTCACACAGACACCTACATAAGAAGAGGGATGAACTATTGGATTTTGAGTGCGTTGACGTCGAGCAGTGCTACTTCACTGTGACACTCTACTGTCGTGTCTTTTCACCCACATTTCTCCCTGTTGATGGACACCTAGTTGACCGAAATATCGTTACAGGAGACTTTAAAAAATTTTGTATTGGCTGTATAATGTCCATAGTTACACCTAGATACATCTTAGTAAACTAACGACGACCCGGTCATCGTTAACAATGCTCTCCGAATAAATGTCCTCTGACATGGAATGTTCTATTTTTATCAAGTTAAACGTTACCTCCGTTTCCTCCTTTTATTCCTCGTCTTTTCGGAAATATTTTCAACGCTGTACTTTAACAAAAATTGAAAATGGTGGTGTTGTTACATCTGGGATTCACTAACTCCTAAGAATATCACTGGGAGGACAATTGTTCTATGTAACTGGTTGCGTGAGGTAATTTGAAGAAGTCGCTAGGGGTTCCGTGGACGCAACTCACTACTGTCAGGCGCCGTTTTGGATGCAGAATTGCTGCATGGAGGGAGGGGCACTTCTTTTTGTGGGGTGCTCGACCCATGGTGGGTTGTCGAAAAAAATCGTGGTTCAGATTTCATTGATGGAAGTGATGTTGTCGCACTATCATCTATAGCGTTTGTATTCTCATCTGAAGTACCGTGGCTCATCTCTCATGCTCAACTCTGCAAATCCATGCTGACAGGATTAGCCTGGAGGTAGCGCACTTTTTGGCTAACCCAAAGGTCGCGGGTTCGTGTCACGCTTAGGGCGTGTTGTTTGTCCAGGTTTTTCCTATAATTTGAAGAGGTGCTAAGTAACCATAACCGTCAGCCCACCCGATAAACAAGAGTACTATTGCCATGCTGATCAACATGTTTACAGACTCCGAGGACTATTTTTTGAACTTCTTGAGGTCAAGTCGTATCATATTTCTATGTCCCTTCAAAATCTTCTAAGTTCTATATTATCAGGCATAACTATGTGGAAATCCATTTCTGAGAAAAGGAATAACGCACTCCGTATTTTTCCACTTGATTGGATTGAATCAAGTGGAGAAATACGGAGTACGTTATTCCTTTTCTCTTCTCAGTTCATTTGTCCTCCTACAGGACCCAATCATCAAATAATTCATTTTCATTTAGGTATTCAAGTTTTCATTTCTGAGCTGCATTCTTGATTTGCCCTTAATTTAGGGGTTAGGTGGAAGAAGAGACTGATATAGTCCCAATATTTCCTCATTAATAAATACATATTATTATTAAAGGCTGGTCTCCCATTCGGCTTCCATCCCCATTGGTATCTCCTCACTGATTTAGTAATATTAACGAGTTAAATGATAATGGAATGAATTTTAGGAAGAATTTCATGAACTATATTTCAATTTTGAATTCAACAAACCGTGAGGTTCCGGGGTTAATTTTGTGATTTTTTTCCATACTGGAGAATAAAACTTATGCGTAAAAACGTATCCGTAAAAAATGCTTAATACATAAATTATTACATTCACCTGATGATGGCATAAATTGCTGAAACCCGCGTCGTGAATTAAAACACTTTATAAGTGAAAATCGCATAAGTTTTAATCTCCAGTATTTTGAATTCAGTTTAGATTCAAACTTCCGAAACGTATCTAACGTCAGAACGAAGAGAGCCTGGACTTGGTTTCCATGAGGCTTGAGTAAAAGACAACACAAAACCACTCGCAAATGCATAAAAAGATAACGAACAACTTCATAAGCCCAAATATTTCAGAACTCGGGTTTCGACTTATACTAGAGTCATAAGCCGAAACCCTAGTCGTGAAATAGAGACTTCTATGTGGAATAACGGACTGGTGTGTTTCATACTGTATTGTTTCCACAAAGGAGATGCTTGAATCGAATAATCGTATAAAAATGCATAAATGAAGCGCTGATTCTCCTTTATTTACTTTATTATGTAGAACTCGAGGTGAGATTTACCGAAACTATTTTATTTTCCTTGATATGTACTACTTTGTAATATGTGGCCATGCTATTTTCGATATTCTTTTTTCATGCGCCTCTTTTTTTTACATGTTAATAGAATTGAGGTGGTCGGTACTTATCGTTTAGGTGTGCGACGGTTTGAATCTTTGTCATAATCTGCCAATTAACTAGTCATGCAGTTTATTCACGGCTGTTTATGCAGTTTATGCAGTCATGCAGTTTATTCATATGCTGTTTCTGTGTATTTGGATCATTCGCAGCACAGTCTTCCAGGTGAAATGTGGAATGGAACGTTTTTGCTTCATTGCCCAATCGGGTATATAATAAGTCCAAACTCCATATATAATTTTTATTTCATCAACTTTTATGCAGTATATAGAATTGATGGTGTCGGCCGTTACTTGGTGGAAACGAATCATTGTAGCGAAATGGAAAAACCAACCTGGTCAATTTCCACAATTTATTCTTCGAGACTACCCGGGTTTCGACTTACAAAGTCATCATCAGGTAAGCAGATTGCCTGATGATGACTTTGTGAGCCGGCTAGTCTCGAAGAATAAATTGTGGAAGTGCGCCATTGGCATAGGGGGTTAATTTGTATCTTACTATAGCCTGTATCCTTGTTCTATGGAAATGGGCTGCCACGGGGGGTAAGCAAATCATAAAAGGTAGGTAACCGCTGAACAGAAAGAGGTGATGACGACCGTTAAGAGTTTGGTACCTCGAAGGGAGGAGGAGATTGGCAGGTAACATGGTAGTTTGGAAAGATGGTACAAGTCAATCTTCGGATTTATCTTCCATGATGATAAGGACCTAATCAAGTAGTAATATTTTTGTTCATAGGGTGCATCGACGGCTAAGGTTATTTATCACCTCTTCATATAATAGAAAAAATCTATCTGGATAAGCACAACACTCATGCACGGGGCGAGACTCGAACCCGCGACCTTTGGGTTAGCCAGCGAGCCCCAGGCTAACCCGGCCGGCTGGACCAAATCAAAAGGTCTCAATCAGGTCTTGCTATTGGTGATTAGGGGTCATTTAAATATGCCTTTTGAAAAATATTTGCAACCGCACAATACTTTTCAAATATATACTCAATATGGTTTTTTTATTAGGATTAATTATAAAATATTTGGTTTCATTAATTGTTTACGACTCATGGCTTGACGTCAAAGAGTCGTAGTCAGATCCTAAAAAAACTCAGTGGAATTTACAAATATTTTATCATTGAGTAAATTTCACTGAGTTAATTCATAATGAGCAAATTCCAATCAGTTACTCTTTAAGCGATCGGATTTAATTATTAGGATTACACTTCGTTAAACCTAGTGCTTCCGTGTGAGAATTCCTTCCTGCCCGTCCAGGGGAACTTTTTACGCTTTCTCCGACTGAATTTACTCGTATCGAGGCAAAGTGTTATTGACACTAACCAGACCATGCGCACGCGACTCCAGACCGGATATCTATCACATTACCAGGTAATTCTAGTTTTCTTAAATCAAATACATTCCATCACATTGAACATAACACACTTTAGCACTATTCCCGAAAAAAATACTTTCACAAACCAGTATTCAATTACTAAGTAATTTTCATACAGAATGATGAATTGTGGAAGGGCTTACCTGAAGACGCCACCTGAAGTTCAGATTCCGTACTGCAAAAGCGCATTATTTCACCTTATCAACGAATATAAAATCGGGAATTCTCGGGAAATACAATTTACCGTTCTCGGTTCGAAAATGTTGGGAAATTGGATATCCCAGTTATACCGTTACGGTCGATGCAATGCCACCAAAGATGACATGACTTTCCAATGTTGTTAAAATTCAATAGCAAGATTTGCGGTCGATCAAATCTAAGGCCGAGTGTCACAAAGACACAGTGTTCCAGCCCTTTCGCTCCTTGAGGCTGTCTTGCCAGATACAGTCGCCAGACCGACTGAAATCACTAGACATTTATAACAATTGCAGAAATTCTCTAGAATCACCGGAGTGTTGCCATCCCTATTGATTCCCCTCCGTCTCCGAAGACAAAAGTTTCCATTTTCGCTCAAGACGAATCCCCATTTCAAGAAATTAATTGCGCAGGCCTAAGATTTTTCATTCGTTCTCGTCCAGTCGACGGAAAAAGGCTGGCATTCCTTCCTTCACAAACCTCCGCATATTAATTTCTTGCTACAACCTCGAAAACGGATCAAATTCAAAGCGTCAACCCCCCCCCAAGGAAGGGGATGGGGTCGCTCTCTCTCTCTCCACCCGTGAGCCGCGCAGGCCCTACCCTCCCCCGACCGGGCCCCCCCCTTCCCCCCCCCCCCCCCCC
>WURS02000013.1:9776979-9792108 GCA_011762765.2 Rhinocypha anisoptera | reverse complement strand
GTGATATACCTTTGTTGACAAATATAATTACAAATTACATTTTGGGAAACTAGTTGTGGAGTATATTAAGTTTTCGGGAAAAACAAAGTGTTTGTGTTTGCGAGTCAGGCAGTCGGCCTGGTGGCCAAGGAGAGTGTTGGTGGTGGTGGTGGCGGTACGAAAAGGGTAGCTCGTGCCATGCGAGGCCCTGGAGGGAAGACGATGGGGTGTGCGGGGAGTGCCGTGCGGTCCCTTTCGGCCACGCCGACTGGGTGCCAGGTGAATGGTGCGTACGAGGAGGCAGAGTTACAGTTGATGAGGGAGGAGGTGCTGACGTCGTTCCATCGTGCTAGGGCTAAGTTCATGGCCTGTGGCAGTGGTGGCCAGGGGGGCAGGGCGGCCCGAGAATCGGTCTCCGAAGTGGCGTGCAATGTGAAGGGTGGATCGGGGGCCACGAGGAGGGGCAGTGGAGGAGAAGGGAAGGAGGAGGAGGAGGTGGCGGGTAGGGAAAGCTCGGGGAAAACTGAGAGGAAGAAAGAGAGGAAGGTCAAGACAGCACCTCGTAAGTCCTGACCCCGTGATGGATGTTGTTAGTGATGTCTTCTTGAGTGATAGCCAGTTGTTAGCCATGCTTACTTTGCCTTAGGTTGCCATCCTCTCCATCCTTTGGGCTAGATTTTATTATTTCCTAGGTGTAAACACAACCCGGCCTGAAAAATTAGTCAGCATTATTGTTAGATTTTTGGAAAACTGTTAGTTTCATCCACATTGGGTTGTCGTTGCTACAATCTCTTTTTTATGTTGTCATCTTGCCTATGTCGGTTTGTATTTTGGTTGCCAGTTGCTCGAAATATATAATTGCATGGAGGCTTCGAAAAGAATACCTTGGAAAGACTCCTCTAATATTTTATTTAATATCAGTTTCCAAGATTTGTTTCAAGATTCCTATTTTATGACTAGCTGTATTGTATTGTACTCGCTCTTCACTCTTACCATTTTTGTGTCCATCATTCACTGCTTTTCCCATCGCTTTTTTGTTCACACCATTGTATGTAGATTGATGTTGCATCAAAGTGTCAAATATCGTAGAAACAACATTCTTAGGGGTCATCACACATGAATTTTCTTTGATGTATTAATCAGTATCGTAGATGTAAATCGCTTACATGAGACTTTTTACAGTGAATGATTTTTCACATAAATTTTTTCAAATGATGTTTTCTTGATATCGAATTTAAAAGAAGAGAATGGTAAATCTGAATTTCAAGTCACATAAGTGTGCTTATTAACAGTTACTCATTGATCTCTGTACTATTGTTCACTTTTGTTTGCTTTACTTCTCTTGTTCTTAGTAATCTTTAGTGAAAGTTAATTTGCCAGTAATATTTCCACACTCAATTTTTCAATTACTTAAAAAATATCCAATGCCCACATATGGAGCAAGTTATTTATTATGATTCTAATAATGGATTTATTTCCTGTATTCTTTCTGTATTAAAATCAGTTTTATAGTTCGTCATGTTTATTACTCGTTAAGACTCTGGGGAAACTAGTTAATACAAATTTCTATACATCATTGTGATGCCTTGTCTAGGAAAACTCGTTAATGAAATACTTCATATTAAAAGATAATGCTTTAAATGTATTTATAAATGTTCATAACTTGGCATTGGAATTTGGTAATAAACCACTCCATATCTGCTGAAGGTCGGTGCTAATTAAGTGATTTTTGTGTTATTAAGTGGACCAATAAAAAATTGACCTATTGAAAGCAATTGACCAACAATATTCTTTAATTAATATGATATAGAATTTTTATAAGCAAAGATTTTTCCTATATTTATATTGTTTGATGTTGCCATTTAATTAATACACATGTAGTTTTATTTGTGCATTATTTGAGGAATTTTAAAAGCTTTATGGATCAGCTCCCATTAGAAAATGTTGCTAGGTAAAGTTTTTAATTTGGTTTATTCGACCTAGTTAAAAACTAGGTTGTTTTTCTTTCATGGGAATTGTAGAATGTTTCCCTCAAATGACCATAGATTAAAGAATCTCTTTCGGAAACCATTTTATGTACGTTTATAAAATTTATATTTTGTGAAAATGTCTTCATAGGAAATAATGATAGTTAATATATTTTATTTAGTAATTCATTTAATGAAAAATTTATTGTAGAAATGTATAATTTTCCAAATTAATAAACGTATGACCTATGACACTGCTTTTTTGAGTATTTTTTTGTTCTAATTCTCAGCTGTGCTTTGTTTTTTAGTATCAGTGTTCTTTAATACATTCTTAGTTCATAAAGTTTTAACCCGTATCATTGTCCACCTAAGTATTTTTGCAAAGTCAGCATCATATCTCACCTTTCACATTCTCTTGAATGGTTGTTCTATCTTTAGTAACTTGATTTTCAGTAGTTTTGGGTTTGTTTACATGTCAGTATCAATAGTTGAAGAGAAAATAAAGCTTCCTTACGCTATCACTGTGGCGTTCAAATCTTAGTCATCTTGTGCTCGATGTTCGAGCCTCTTAATTAACAAGTTGCGTTTGTTTGACTTCCCTGCAGCATCCCCCAGGTCATCGTCCCCGGCTCCCTCTGGCAATTCCACCACCTCTTCGGGACTGAACATGCAGACCGAGCATCGAGGACTGGCATTGCGCACTGTGTCGGCACCACCCACTGGTGTGTCAGCTGGCTCAGAGGGCGCCAACGTGGGTGCCATTCTGAGCTCTGTGATGCAGCAGCAGCAAGAGGCACTGGCTGTGCGAAGGCAGAAGCCCGGAGGAATCTCCAGGGCTGACAGTCGACTGTCTGTCAAGTCTCTGATTGAGAGCATTGAAAACGCTACCAAGCAAGTCAAAGGTGGTGAGTCTTTGAGAATTCCATTTGCTTTTATTAGTTTCGTCATCAGTTTTTTTATCCCTTTTGATGACAGTCAATGCTGCATCAGCATTCTGCATATATTAAGGGGTAGAGTTAAGGAATGTATACCAGATATTGATTGAGATCAGGGGGGGTTTTCAAATTCCTGTGCCACTTCAGATTTCCCAGTTGCATTAGTCCAAAAAATCTCACTGTTCAGTTGTTCCTGGAAATAAAATATGTTTCAAGAGAAAGCTTATGAAGCAAAAGTGGGATTTCCAAAGTTTTGAGTGGCAATTATTATTGCAGAGCAATAGCAAAAGCATAGTTTGAAAAATTTCAAACATATTCATGGGACTTCTATCCTGGAACTATGTTATGTTGTAAGTTACTCCAAATAGCATACACATATATAATAATTTAAAGTCACAATAAACTGTTAATGCTAGTTGAAAAAAACCTTTGTATTTAGAATTCATTATGAAAGGGCAAAGAAAAATCTATATTTGATTACCTATTCACTGAATTTACATTATTTTACTTGTTCTATTGAATTGTAATTTTCACAAATAGATGTTATGATTATGTTTTGTTGGACCTTAAAGTTGAATGATAATTAAATTAACTAATTAAATTAAACTAAATTAAAATAATTAAATCACAGCAGATTCCATCTATTACTATAATTGGGACATGACTATGTTAACTCCTATTATAAGATTACATATATTGAAATGTTTATGTGAAGATAAAAGAAAGTTTGCTTTCATTACAAAGGAAACATCTATATTTAATAGATTCAAATACATGTAGTTCAAATAATTGAAGAATGGAAAGTGAAAATAATTTTTAGTAGGCAGATAACATGGGCATACCTTGACTGATCTTTTTTTAAATTCTTGAGAGATTCTCTGTGAATTTGTTCATCATGGTTCTAGTGTTGAGATGGATAAATATACTATTTATCATCTACAACCTTTGAAGGTATTTCTCTCTTTCTTATAAAATCAAATAAAAGCTGAAGAAATAATTTATAAGAGAATGCTACTTTCTAATGAATGTGATATTATTAAATTGACAGCAATAGAAGCAGACAGTTTACTTTTGAATCAGCTACTTACTTTGAAAATTTTATGTTGCCCTAGGTCCTGGGGGTGGCAGTAGGAGTAGTTCCACTTCTAGCCTAAGCAGTATTACAAGTGCAGATCCAAGAGGAAGCATCTCCCTTGCACTGACTGCAGCAAATCCTGGAGGAAACAACACCCAGAGCCAGACCATACCTACTGATGCCACAGATTCAGATGTTTTTACTGTTGGGAATGGCAGTATCAAGACACCCTTACGTGATCAGCAGCAAAACAATAACCAGGTGGCAAGTCTTCGTGCACAGAGAAAAGCAATATCTGTTGGAGGTAACATTTTTTTCACATTTTACAGAACTTGCTGTTGTGTTCTACCTTAAAGAGTGACATAAGTTTTGAACAATGTTATCAGTTATTAAAAATCAACTTGTTGTGTTAAAAAACCCTTCATTTTATTTTTTTATTGGAAGGGCTCCTATTATTGCATGTAGACAAATCTCCCTCGCTTTTCATCAAATATTTTCCTCATATTCCAGAGTTTTAAACTATTTTTGTAATCTTTCATAACATACATGTAAAATGTTTTAACGTAACAATTACTACTTACTTTTCATTGCAGATGGCATCTATTCTAAGCCAAGCCTGCATGATTCATTGAAGGGAGGCACAGGAGGTGTTAGCTGTAGTAAAAACAGCGATGAATCCATTCCTTTGAATACTGTTTCAATTTTGTCGAACAAAATGGATTTTGTTCGGAGGAACAGTTATGGAGATCTGAGTATGTGATTTGTTATTAATTTGGTTCTTACTTGCTGTTTAAATCTTTTTTCAGTAGTTTGTGTGAACTTACTTTGTGCAAAGGAATACATGTGTCAGGAATATAAACACTAAACACCAAATATTTCGTGCCACGATTAATTTAAATATGATCATAATGTAGTATAGCTAAAGACTAGAAGTATTTCAAATATATACATGACACTTGAATGATTTCTTGGAATGGCAGCAAATGTCTCCTCAAACTCAGGGTTAGTTGTAAAAAAGTGTGACCACTTTATTGAAATCTTTAATTAATAAAGCTAAAACGCAAAAGAAACTACATGTCTGAATCTCAAATTCAGAAGCACATATGTAATAGGAACAAATATTTTCCATACTAACTCCCAAAGTCTGGACCCCAGATCCATATACAGCGTGAGTTAAGCAAACCAATTATAGAAATAAAGGTTTTTCTATTTTTAGACAGCCTTCAATCCTTAACTTTCTTCTATGTTGCATATATATTTTTTTCTAATAAAAATAATAATTAGGAAAATGAAAAAGTGATTCAAAATTCATAATAATATTTGATGTAGTTTTTATTTGCTTCCAATAGTCTTAGGAATGAGTGAAGTATGGTGAGAGAGAATAGGTAGACACATATATCTGGTATGTCGTTCTTGTGTATATTATATTTCTTTTTGGCTTTCCTATGACTCTCTGGCAACATATGCATGTGATTAAGAGAGGCTTAGTAAGGTATTGCTTTAGTGAATACTATTTACACAACAAATATCCTCTCTTCATTTTCATAAAATAGCAATAGGATCTGATTTTCAGGTGAATAAATGATTTCATAATTTATCCCAGCATCTACATTTTTTTCTTCTCTTCTAATGTCCGTAAACCTTGTATATTAACAGCAGCAGAGAGGAAAGATCCATTATCGGCACTGGTGAGAAATGGTGGTTCCCGCCGAAACGCATTGCTCAAGTGGTGCCAGAACAAGACTGTGGGTTACCGCAATATTGACATAACCAACTTCAGCAGCTCGTGGAATGATGGCCTGGCATTTTGTGCACTGCTGCACACCTACCTGCCTTCCCGCATTCCATATGATTCCCTCACCCCTTCTGAAAAGAGGAAGAACCTCTCACTGGCTTTCTCTGCTGCAGAATCTGTTGGGATTCCTACAAGTCTGGTGAGTTGAATGCTTTTCACGAAAATGTACTTGGAAAGTAGGATCATAGGCAAATCAAGGCATATGCCATGTGCACTTTTTGTTCTCATATACTCGTCTATCTTTAAGCTAATTAAAAAAAAAGATTTATTCAAGTGAGCATGAGCTCATTGACTAATTCTTTTTTGTAACATCAATCCATTTTTTCTATCCAACCAAATATTTTTGTAAAGCAAATTGCAATAAAGCAATCTGTAACAGCAAGCATAGAACTCAAATGAATATGAAGTCATTGTAAATTCATATAGCATTAAACTGATGGTCCTAATAGGAAAAAAATGACCACAAAGTTTATAAGTAGTGTACCAGAGAGAAAAAACCTTTCTTTTCATCCTATCTTTTCATCAAAACAGTTTAAGCATGACTTACAGTGATCATTATATGCATTGACCATATTTTAGTTTTCCTTCTCTATTAGTGCATGTCTTGAGAACGTCCATAAAATTAGCATTGCAATTATCAATTAAAATTGTTTTGAAGAGTAATCTCTCACTAAAAACCCTTCTCTTTGACTATATTACAGAATATCAATGAGATGATTCAGCTGGAACGTCCAGATTGGCAGCAAGTGATGTCATATGTCACATCAATATACAAGCACTTTGAGACGTGATTAAAGGAGTGACAAGCGGTGTGAAGCCTTGAATTTCAGAAGGCATTGTGAGAATGTAGACTCCCATCCGATCCTAAAGCTTTTTACCAAAGACAGCTCAGCTGTGAAGATCTTCAGTAATGGTGTGCTTACAGTAGATGAACATTATAATTGAGTGTGTGTGTGTGTGTGTACACTGGCAACAGTGAGGGAATGGCAAAGCATATTGTAAATGAAATGGTAGCATCTTTGGCTTTGCTAAGATTCCTCCGCATCAGATCTTAATGTTAAAACCTCAGTAGATTTCATGCCCTATCATGATCTATCTGCATGAGCACTGAAACTGACGATATTTGAATTGTCCTTTCACACTGTGGAGGATTTCCAGCATGCCCTTACTGTTTCTTGGTGGACTCCTTTAAATGGATGTTGTTCGCTAAACCCTCGTTAATTTCAATGCTGTAGCAGTGTGGGATGGTTCATTTTAATGTGGGGTACTTTGAGATTACTTTTGGGGGAGGGTACAAAATATTCGTCCACAGCCGTTGGCAGGAATATTTTTGTCATTTTTTTATTTTTAAAGACCCCCTTGTGCCAGAAGCTCAGCTACTCATCTAGTCAAGCTAACTTGATGGCAGGAGAGTATATTGGCATACAAGAAGATGATTTAGTCTGTGATATTTGTCAGACTGAGAACGCAGTTTAGGCTGCTGAAGTTTTTTGTTTGCTAAATGTTCTCTTTATGTTTCCATCCATGATTGTCCACTTAAAATAAAGAATGTGGATTTTTATCGAGAAAATAGAGAGCATTGTACTTTCTGCTCCTGTTCATATTCCTATAAATGTTGCAAAGTTGTGTTGATGTCATTTATTTGTCTTCTTAAATGTTCTTCATGTAGAAAGAAATCCTTTCTGTATATATCAAAATTACAAGAAAAGTGTTTTGTTCCTATTAGCTCATGCTAGGGTAATAAGATATATAAGCTTTTGATATATTTTAGTGAAATTGTGGAGCAGTATTAAAAACGAATGTCAACATATTACTTATTTTGTAACTTGCCAGTGCATCTGACATAAAGAAAAATTTTGTGAGTTTTGTTGAAAAAATAAAGGAATTGCAAATAATATCTCATAACAATGTTAATTTTACACCTTTTCGTGGAAAACATTTTGATTCCTTAAATTTACCCCATGTATATTTATTTACCTTCTTGTATATATGTATTTATTTTACCATTTCTCACACTGCACTAAGCAGCCAATTATGATGGACAGTGTAACATTTTGATAATAATGATGAAACACTTTACATCCATTGCTTAGTTGAAAAAATCGAACTGGTTGTGATTCAAATCCTTGACCTCCAGGTTGTCAGACAAGAATGTTACCCCAATGCCATCGAGGCCAGCAATTGATGTTGTAGGGACAATAGGGCATCAATCAGAAAGGCAAAGTTTAAACTTTGCCTCTCAGAATTCTGTAGTAAAAGAAAACTTTTAAAAACATCCTTTATAAAGCCTTGTTTTCTATTCATCATATAATATTTGGTTTATTCACTCTTACTTTAATATATTTATAATGAATGTCTTTTATGTAATTAATCTTTTTAAATTTGGTAATTAATATAATTTAATGTGATAATTTGATAAATTCTTTTATATTTCAATTTTGTAATGAAATTTCCCCATTACATGAAATGGAACTTCCTGTTATGTTGTGTAAGATTTAGTATTTTCCCAGCTAACAATTTCAGTGAAATCTTCACTGGATTAGCTACTTCATAGATCGCGTAACTGCCAAATTTCATCAGTGTTTTGTACACCAAAAGAGAAATATTTTAATTAAATGGAAATAGGATTAGTTAAGTCATTTGATAATTGATACAAATTTCAAAATATAATATTTTTATTACTGATTTGCGAGAAAACTAACTTCCCATAAGTGTCTCATAAAAGCTCATTTTATTTGCCTTAATAAGTGCTAAACCCTCCAAATTTTTTAAAATGTCTTAATTATTAGAAGATAAAAGCAAATTGAGGGAGAAACAATGCCATGGGTAGTTATAGATGGGAAGGAGAGAAGGTTGTCAGGGAAGTGAAAGAATTATTTGAACTTTAATGGTGGGTGAAAGGGTTAGTTTTTATTAACTCGATTTCTTGTCTGTGTGGTTGATGGTCAGGTCAGTACGAATTTGGTTTACCACGTTTTTATTTATTATAATTCATCTTTCCTGCAATTATCATAACTATAACATGTAATAACTTAATATTTTCTCTTATTGCCTTAGTATTTGGGAACAATAATAATCACCTTTTTTATTATTTGTAACAAAAATTATAATGGCAGCAATTTTCGTTGTCGTTAAAATCCTTTTGCAATTGCTCGAGCATTATTTCTCTATTATGTGGCTCGATAGCAAAGTAATATCGTCTGCATATAAGTAAGTTTGGCAGTGTCTGACATGCATGGAAACATCATTAATCAAGAAAAGGATTTGACCCCTTAAGCACAGTCTAAGTAACCCTTAAGTAACCCAAGCATTTTCTGCTAGAACTCGTGCGCGTTATTGACTTTAACTACGGCTGTTCTGTTAGAGATATTGAAACGGAGTGTTCCGTTACGTAACCAAAATAGAGGTCCACGAATGGTCCTTTCCAATTTACTACTGGGTATCTGTTGTATCGAAACCCTTCCGGAATAATCTTTTATAAGTATTTCGGAGTGAATTTTCTGGTTTATCCATGCTCTCTCTAATATTTTTAAAATATTAGTTGTGTGGCCTATATGAATGAGGTCTATAAAGATCGATAGTGTATTTCGATTATAGTACTCGTATAGATTAGGTTTACGCATTTCGTTTGTGTTGTTTTGAAGTAATGTTTTTGTACTTTTACGTTATTGCTACTTCTATTGGTGTGGAGAGATAATATTGTGTTTTATCAAATTCGTCAGTTTATCGGCTATTAAGCCTTCTATTATTTTATTAAGTGCGGAGAATAACACTATAGGATCGTAGCTATCATATTATTCTTCTTCTTGGACGCTGGCCTTTTTAGCGCTTGTTTTTAACAATACTTGCATTCTTCCTTCTTCAACATTAAGTTTATCAGTTTGAAATAATCTCCAGCATTTCTGCTGTATTAGCAATATACTGACGTGTTATTCGGTTGATTCCTGGATTCTTCAATTTTGAAACTTCGAAGATTTTTTGACACCAGAGGTTGGAGCTGGTAGAAGCATGTAAGTGTGAGTATTGATGTTTATGGTATCTGGCAGTGTTATTTTTTTTAATATAACAATATTATCTTATTCAGTGAGAACGTGAAATGAAAAAAATCTTTGCATAAGCTGAGTATATTTATTACTGACTTTGCAACTGTGTAAAATATGATCTTAAATATTTTTTCCATCTTAAATTTCGTCATTTGCTCAGTATGGTCTTTTCTTCTCATTTGGCAGAATGGATGTTACTCCTTCTCTTTGATGTCTAAGTTCCTTGTGTCCGTTAAGTTTTATTTCCATTTCCGGTATAGCCTGTTTTTTTCTACATATTTCTGAGTGAATTTCCTGATTTATTCATGCTTTCTGCAATATTTGTTTTGTTTTTTTAAATTTGTGGTGTAAGATTCATAGATGATTGTGTATAGTTTATGGACTCAAGACCCTAGTGACGGCTCGTATCTTAAGGTAGAGTACTACTGTATCTCATTTACTAGCAAGATCACCAGTTATTTATTGAGGATCTAGTGGGCAGCCTATATCACTTGGCAACTTTCTGGAATGTTTTATTTTTTATCAGTTGGATAAATCCATACTTTTGATTTCTGTCTTTCTAATTTTTTTGTTCGAATTCATCAACTTGTTATATTAATAATGATGTATTTACTTTGCACTTGCATTATTATATTGTCTAGCTGATTAAAATCTTTTAGTACAGTTTGAAACTTATATACTCTAGTAATTAAGATTAATACTTTTCCGAGGCATGGATTCAAATTATGTGTCGCTGGAATTGTTCCTTTGCTTATTCCAGTGTTAGCACTTATGTTACACAGTCAAATCTCAGTTCATGTTTAGTCTAAACTCAACTATGTTTAGATTGTGTCTTTAGTGTCGTTTGCGGTCCATTCCCTATTTAGTGGAAAATATGCTGGAAACATCCCTCCATGCCTCCTTTTTCTTGTCAGACACATTCCGATACGAGGTCTCTCCGACACTGGAATAGTTGAAAGAGATGTATTGTCTACTGCAATGGTTGGAATGTAGGTTCCGATGTACAACCCAGGAGTTTTACATTCCTCGAGTCTGAAATCGCGTCTCCATAGTGAATTCTTCTCTGGTTTTCCTTTGGACTTCAGAATGCTGCATTCTGAAACCCTGAGAACGATGACCGAGTCGGGAATCGAATCGTCTACTGCAATGGAGACACTACCCCCCGGTGGAAGACCCGAAAAGAATTCACCCAACAGATACGCCGGGAAAGCATCAGATGTTTCATCGCGTCTCCACAGCTTCCAAAACGCTGAAATCTCTTCGACCATTAATACTATTAGCATAAAGAAATAATAATCCTCGATATTCAAGGTATTCTTTAAAATATGTGTGGACTAATAAGAAACAAAACTTGTTAAAACCATGATATATGAGTCATTTTGTGAAAATATTAATGTGTTCTAGCTTTTTCTAGTCAATGATGTCAGTCCTTTATTTTCAAATTTCGTGTTCTTTAATGGCTGTGTTTCATTGCCGAATCGTATATATAGTACTTTATCTCACCATTTAGCCATCGGCAACATTTTTGCCATAAGATATTAAAGGAAAGAGAGGGTAAATATCATAGTTTCAAATGATCTGAAAGGGTCACACGTTTTGAAAAGAATATTACAGAAATCTTTGCACTCTTTCTGGAAACTATAATTCCGAGGTTCCGATTTACGTCAGTATTAGTAGGAATAAGGTTAAGCCCCACTTAATTTCTACATCCATTCGATTCATTTAAATGACTCCTATAACTATTTTAGCAACACTGTTCTAACATTAACCTTCTAATACTCCTCATTATCCTAGAACGACCTCTAAATATTTTCTCTACCAATTTTCCCAATCTTCTTCAGATTCTTCCACTTTCTAGTCTCCACTACCATACCTAGTACCCTTGCTTACATAAATAAAAAAAATTTTAAGTTGCTGGGTCATCGTAATTATTACCTAAGTTATTTTAAATGTTTTATTAGGTAGTCAATGGAGATTGGAGATAAGTGTTTTATATGCACCTTTTAATTTAGTTTGGGTTAAATATTTTCCATTATTTATCTAATTATTACTCATCATTAAATCCAATATCCATCGTGTTATTTTCCTTTCTCAAAATCGTAATATGAATTGATTTCATTAATGTTTTTAAACCATTCGACCAAATAGTTGCTAAAATTTAAGAAATACATGATCATTGAATGTATTTATGTAGATCAATTAATAGTCATGAAGCAGCTTGATAAGGACATGAGAGTCCGCCAAAAAAGAACTAAAGAGGACGGAATTCAGATTTTAAATAGTGATTACGGGCAGAAAATTGACTCGCATTACGAGGAGACAGTACTCTTGTTTACAGAGAAACCTACATTTAAATGAGGCTTTCAGAGAACCCTCAACTTTAATTCTTACGTTGATCATTATTCTGAAACATCAATGTTCCGCGGCTTACAACTGAGTAAAATGTGAGAAACATTCAATGGCGGATTTAAATATTTTCCTCCGACACCACAACTCACCATCTCGATACGTTAAGGTTAAACAACTGTTATTTTATATTATGTAATTCAGTTTCAAATTATTTGGAAGCATAAAAAGTCTTCAAAGAAATATTGTAGAAATTATCGCACTCTTTCTGGAAACCTTAATTTCGGCATTAATTTAATTCAATTAAACGATTACTCTACTTCCCTTTGCATCACCTTTCTATTTCCTACCCTCTAATAATTCTCAACATCGTATCATCTCTTACTAATTCCTCCTTCAATTCTCCCAATCTTCAGATTCTCCTACTTACTAGCCTCCCCTATCATACTTCTTTGCTTACATATATAAACAAGCCCAATAAGTAACCTGGTCGTCCAAATTATTACCTTAGTTATTCTAATTATTTTTATTAGATAGCCTGTACTAATTGAGGAAAGGTGTTTCATGGATCCATTTTAATTTTATTTGAATTAAATATTTTCCATAGTTTCTGTAATAATTAATCACCAATTAATACACTATACATATGTGTTATTTTATTTCTTCAACATCGTCACAAGAATTAAATTCCTTGATAGTTCAATTTGTATTTAATTCAGTTAAAAAGTGGCTGAAGCAGGACATGAGAGTCCACCAAAAAGAATTTAGGATTTAACAAAAGAGATCAGAGTTTTGATTTTAACTATTAATTGCGAAAAGAAAGTAACTACCTCAATCGCATATTAGGAGGAGATAGACCTCCTGCTAACCTAGATTCAATTAACCTGAAACCTATATTTAATCAAGGCTTTCAGGGAGCTCAACATTACTGCTTACGCTAATCACTGTTATGAAACTGAATTGTTCCTCAGATTACCGCAACTGAGTAAAATGAGTGATACGCGTTCTGTGGCGGAATTAAATCTTTTTCTTCCGCACCAGATAAGCACCATCAACATACGTACATCACAAAACCCCATCTCGATACAGTTAGGCTAAGCTATCTTAATTATTGTGTCGCTTTTCCGGTACGTCTTTGAATTCTGTATAATTCTTATGTATATGTTTTTATTCTCTTTCTCGTTTCTTTCAGGTGTGGAACTCGCCTAGATTCTGGAGTGGCGTTCTGAATTACGTACCTTAGAATACTGGCTTACAACAGGGAGACAATCAGCCTGAATGTTTCTTCACCTGTTACATTATTTTTGTAAAGAGCCACTGTCCTCCCTCAAAAACTTGTTATTGTAACACGTTAGTTCAAGGAAATTGTAATGAACTCATTTTCTCCATTATATTTTATTTGTATGGACACTGTTAATTTGGTTGCTAAGGCCTTCGATTGTATCGAGGGCCTTAATGAGAGAATATAAAAATCAAATTTGCTTATCAAATTCCCTAGACGATTCTCGAAGTGAATAATCTTGTCTGTAATATTATACCTTTGAAATAAATACTCACTGAAATGCAATATTTTCAATCTTTTTGTTCCCATGTGTTTTACTGTTTAAAGAATAGGCTCATGTCCTATTTGTGGTGTAGAAATAATTGCACTGGCTCATGGTAAAAAATTCATGAGAAACCCATTAAATGAAGTATTCCTTTGTTGGGGTAGATGTCTGTAGAGTAACTATCGAGGTAAGTTGACTTAAAGTATGGGAGTTAGTGACCAGTATAACACACAAAAAATATTTTGAGAAAAATAGTAAAAGTTAGCCAATGTTGTGAAAAAAAATTCTATCGCATGGAAATCACCCTTACAGCTAATACATAAATTTTGTTATTCTAGTGTATAGAATGGAATTTAAGTCTTAAAATGAATTTCCAATTAATTTTTTTACCAAATTAATGTGTATAAACTTCGCACTAAATGTAAACATCGTCGATTTATAGAGGTAAACAAGATGCACTGACATCATACCTTGAAAAAATATATTTTTTCCTTTGCACTGATTCGGTGATTTTATTTATATTTATTGACATTAATACATTATAGAAGTGATTCTTCCAATTAAATTAGGCAATTAATAATATATTCTTGTATTAGAAAAGAAGTGCCTTGAACTATACTGAATTGGATATGAATAAGATACTTTAAAATGTCGTGCAGGCAGAGAGTCATATTTTCATCCGGAAATATTTGATGCATAATATCAATTAATTGCTAATAACGTTGCCTAATCTGACCTGCAATAAGTAAATAAACTCATATATTCCATTTATTTCTAAATGCTTACATTAAATCACGCCAAGAATAGATGTTGATTTACTAATACGTTCCTTTTAACAAATATCTTGCAAATGGTGGGTTTAAACAATATTGTTACTCTATTTCAACTGTCTTCTTTTAAAAGCATTGCGCTTGAATCCCCGCCGTATAAATTTAGGTGGCAGAAGTTTCAAACGAATGGCGCTGCAATCGCTCATCAATTGTGGGGTTTAAATTTCGGCCCTTTTTCCTTCATTATAGATATATATATATATATAATGTGTATTATTATATCCACATCGATTTACTATAGCGTCCACTCCAGTTACTCTTAAATATTATCGTTCTAGAAATAACGCTGCCAGTATTTTGAATGAGTTCATGAATGAATTAGTAGCTGGTTGTGTCTAAAATCGTTGCACGGGAGATATAGATTACATTTATGGTGGATAGTTTAATTTGCAATCGACATAAAGTCTATAAAACAACGAATATATAGGGTTGCACGAACGAATTTGTATTTGGGTTTTTCATCCTGGGGAGTCGGCAACCCGCGGTTCTCACGTCGGCCGCCGAAACGAATTCTGCGAAAATTCACGAAAACTGAAAAAAACGGAAAATCGCCGATATCTCGGAAACGGTGAGAGATACGAGGAAACGGAGGGCAGTTTGGGGGGTGTAGAG
>WURS02000013.1:9738967-9752584 GCA_011762765.2 Rhinocypha anisoptera | reverse complement strand
AGAGTCAGGTGAGATGTGGTGGAAACGATCCATAATTTAAGAAATAAGTACAAAAATTTGCAATTTCCACTTTTTAATAAACGTTATAGAGTCAGGTGAGATGTGGTGGAAACGATCCATAATTTAAGAAATAAGTACAAAAATGTGGAAATTGCAAATTTTTGTACTTATTTCTTAAACTAGTTGATAAACATTATCTACGATTTTTAAAAATTGAAATAAAGATAATGATACTCTTCACCTCTTTCCCACAGCTGTTTGAAAGACAATTTATGTAAGAGTTACTTTATTATTCATATCTAAATTTTTTAAATGCTTTTTTTACCATTACCGCGTGAGGAAAAAAGAATTCTCTTGGAAATAGTTTCTGTAGTTTCATATTTAATGTGGTAAGGCACTTGGATTTAGTTTGGAAGTGCCCCCCTCCAGTTAACACTTTTCAGTTAACAGGTTGACACTTAGAAAATGAACTTTTTGGACGCGGCTGACAATAAAGGGAAAATAATTCTTTTCTCCATGTATAAAATGAAAACTTAAATGTATTTGTTGAATTAATTGATGTTAAGGACTCTTTGAACAGGTAAATTTAATACTGATAGTAAACATTGGAATTTACTCGGTGGTTGTAAAATATGTTTTGTCTTCATTTGATCTAGTGCATGCACATTAATTTGGTCATATCCATATGCAGTATTGAGGATGGATGAAATAGCTTTTAAATATTGGTCAAGGGTTTTCTTTTAATTGGATTTGGTATCAGTGGCAACAGGGCAGTTACTTAATATTTTAGTATTAGATAACTGATTAGTGCTATTTATATATACACGTAAGTTGTCCCCTGCTGTAATAATATTTTCTAGTTGATTGTGAATATAACATGTAATGACAGTGATTTCATCGGCAAATTCGAACAAAAATTGAAAATTATATGCTCAAATAGAAAAATATGTATTCTTTAATCACATATGAATTATTCTTTAAAGGAAAATTTTATATCCACTGTTGGACAATATATAGCTATAAGATTTTATCATTTTATTCATGCTTTGCTTCTTAATCTAAGATGGTGTAATGTATACAATCTAGGAGATGCTAATCCATATAATACGTCACCTAAACATGATTTAATAATAATTTGGAAATTGGATTTGAATTCTGAAAAAGTATAGATCACTGGAAGTATAAGGCACTGAATTCTCATATTATTTAATGTAGAAAAAACATATAGTTTCCCCCTAGCTGTAATTGGTTTGAGTGACCCCTAAGCTGGCTCATTAAAAATTTACTATAGTATCCTTTAATGGTTTTGCCTGATTCTGTGTCATTTGACTCATGCAAAATGTGTATGTCAAACAATTCCCAAAGAGCTATATAGGTATTTAATGTTTTATTTTAATTTCCAATGATTTTTCCTCCTAAGCATTATCCCATTCCCTGCTAGGATTTGAACCCACAACCTTTGGGTTAGCTTGTGAATGTGCCACTACTCAACTAACCTGTCCAGCTTTCTTTGTCAATAATTAAAGTAGAAACTAGTTATCCTAATTAAAAGGTCTCCTTATGGTCTATATGATCATCATGATGTGACCAAATGCAATTAAGAATGGTGCCCTTTATTTAGATTTATCAAAAAAGATACATTTTAATAATATTGCGATGTCTCCTTATTTCTCATTACCTAAATCTTCTAATGTATGCAGATATCTTCAAATTGAGATAGTTTAGAAGATCTGTTTGTGGAAAGGCATCTAATGAACTCCTTGGTTGGCATGAATCATTGGTTCTAGTTATAAAGGGCTATTTTATTTGGGCCACTATTGCTCTCAGGTCTCATCTTAAGGGGATGCCCTAGGAAGTTGACCAAGTATCGAAATGTCAGATACTTTATATCATCATATCTCATCACCCAATAGTCTCTCACGTAGTGGAAGACCCAAGAGGAATTTATAAATATGATATCCTGGGAAAGCACCATATAGGTTCAAGTTCTGTTGGTAGCATAAGCCGCATTTTTTCCCTATTACATAAGCTTCAATGATGGGTTTTACATGAAACCATCCAATGCCTCAATGATGACCCATATACAATTCATTTTCTTCACTATCTTGGTCAATACATATATTTTGGATGCATGTGATGATCTGTAGACTGACTCAATCAAATGAACTTCCATTCAAATGCTGGTAGTCCTTTTAGAGTTTTAACTTCATTTTAAACTATGCCTACTAGGATTTTAATTTATCTGGGAACCTATGGAAAGGACAGGCGAATGCTACCTTCATTTATGCTGCCATGATATATTATTCCTAGACCAGTAACATCACATGTATCAAGTTACCATGCTTTTAAACATAATTTGGATTTAAATGTAATAATATTGAGACCACTATATACTAGTAAAGTCTTATTGACAATTAAGATAATTAATTGTATTATTATTTATTAAGTTAATGTTAAAATGGAGATCAAGATTCAAGTATAAGGCGTAGTTGTATAAAGTAAATACTCTGAAAAATTAGACCTTTTCAGTAAAAATAGGTGTGTAGACCATTAAATTTATTGCTTTTTAGTTTTATCACATCAATATAACAATATTTGATAAACAAGTATAAAAATTGGAATTGTAAATGCAAAAATAAAAACATTAATGTTGCCAAGAATGGCAGATCATTTTTTTTTAAATATAGGAATTATAGAGACATTCACTTCTCCCACAAGTTCTTCGCTCACAGTACTTGATCACTTGTTTGTTCCAAACAAGGCTGCGTAGAACATAATATAAATGCTAACAAAAACAGCAAACAACACCCCAACCATGAGAATTATATCCTGCAAAGAAGTGCGTTCGGTCGTTTATAAAATTTTCCATTATTCAAATTAATATTGATTTTAATATGTAAGTCATTTACTTTATAGGCAGCAGGGGCATTCTCCTTCATGTCAGCCAAATTTTTGGAAACCTTTAGGTTTTCCTTACTTTTCTTAGTATCTTGCTTGCCTAAGGAAAGGTTATTGTTTTTTTTAATATTTCACATAAAAATAGCTGATTCATTCTGAGATACACGTGAAGTCTATTCGAAAATACCTATTTGTTTTCTGTAATAATCAACCGAATTTGATCCAGTACTGTCTTTTCGTGCTCGGCCCATGTTATTTGTTGCGAGATTCAGTCGAATAAAAATATTACAGTAACAGTCTCTTACTATGGTATCGACTTAAGAAAAGTTAAAACCACTGATATGGAAGAAATGTCATTGATAGCGTAATCTTATTGCGTTTCTGAAATGAAATTTACTATTCCAGTCACGGGTTGATCATATTTGTAACGCGATATGTTTGTGTATATTGTTAGTTCGTAACCTTAGGACCAAATAGTATATCCTCTTGGCGCTACTTCTCTTCGCCCTTTTGATAAGTACACAATTTCGGCGTAGATTTAAGATGTAAACAACACCGATTGCATTAACCAATTTTCACTTGTGTAAAAAAAAAACATTTTCGCCTCGCGTGCTTCGCATTAGGTGACGTCCTTGGATTGAAGGTGGGTAGTCGTATCCGAATAACCTCGAGACACAAATAGTGAGTAAAATCAAGTTTCACTTGAAGGTTTTTTACGGGATGTCTGGCACGAATATTGTGTACGGTGATTGTCAATGTTGTGTACATCACACGTAATCGTGACTTTTAATTGAGGTAGAAAGGTGAGTAACAGAGGGTTCTCTTAGGTAGCATATAAGATAGAAAAACATTTTAAATGCTAATAAACAGTTTTATGATGGAATATTCACGACAATAGCATATAATTAATTAATCTATAGTTTATCATTTATAGTTGAATGTTGCCGGTAGGCGATAATGCTTTTACTGTTGTCTGAAAAATTGAAACGCATTTCATTTGACGTTATACATCTCAATCCTAAGCAATAACACGCTGCAATGTTTGTCAGTTAGGATCACGAAAGCTAAGGTGATAAACTTACAGCAGGAAAATGGTGTTCCGTTGGTCTTCGCTAATTTGTCGATCGAAATGTGTTTTTCTGAAAAATGCTGCTGTGCTGAAGCAATTAATGCGTTTCCACAGTCGTGTAAGCCCTACTATGCTTCATGTTGCTCGACCTCAGAAGAGTGTGACATCATTATCAGAGAATAAGGTATACAATCCCTTAAATGTCAATTGGTGTGTAGTGTTGATATCATTTTGTCAGTAGTTAATCTCCTGCCTGAAATATATACACGTTTTATCTTTCCACCTTTCATTAGGTCCAGCCTGTCTTCAGGCACGCAGAAAAATTTGCCAGCAGGACAGCAATTAGAGATCGTCATGGGGACTACACATACGAAGGAATCTTTCTTAGCAGCAACCAACTCGCTGGTCAAATAAGTGAAATACTGAGAGGACGTCAAGGGGAGAGAGTTGCCTTGCTTTGTCCAAACGATGCCTCTTACGTTATTGCACAGTGGGCATGTTGGATGAGTGGTCAAATTGGTATGGATGTGAAGTTATTCTTTTGACATTAATCATTTGTTCAACCTCATTCATTTCAAGAGAGAAAATGCTGTAAATTTGGAAAAACGGGTGCTTTCAATCATAAAATATAATGTAAATGTTTAAGTATAGGATGATACTTGATTGTGTTTCAAGATACCTTTCTTTAAAGAGAATCTAATTAGTGGTTATTGAACAAGAGTTGTTGCATTTAAGAAGTTTTGAGTTAAAAAAAGCGTATTTAAACCCAGACAGCAAATATATACCTCTATATATCTAAATCATGTCTATAAATGTTTATCCATAGATGATCTACCAATAGATATTTAATAGTTATACATTAATAGATATCTTCCAAAATATATCTATCAGGCATTTATGGGAGCCACAATATAGCTATCTATGGGAACCACTCTAAAGATATCTATCACATATATTTGGGAGCCACTCTATAGGTATATATTAGACACATATATATATATCCAGTGCCACACAGAAAATAGATATCTAAATCATGTCTATCCATAGATGACCTACCAATAGACATCTAGTGATAGATATCTATTAGATATACTATTTTTTGGACAAAAAATATCTACATATTAGATAACTAATTGCTGTCTGGGATAATTTATGGAAACATAATTTGTAAACATGAATACCTCAAAAAAGTGTCTCTTACATCCGAAAATAATGCTGTTTCAATTGAGACAATATTTCTTCTAAAAAATATATCATGCAAGAAGTTTTTTATGATGTTTCCTCAATCATGTTGGAAGTTTCCTCAATTAGATATATTCATATCAGTGAATGATGCATCAAAGGATTACGTTTTATTATTTTATTTTTTGCCATGGGCTTGATTCATACGACTTCATAGTTTTAATGTTTTGTTATAACTCTGGGGATATTTTGATACTTTTGCAAATACAGAAGATTCAAAATTAATCTAACTTAGAAACAGTTTGCCCTAATCTGCTTCCAACACATCTTGTCCCCTAGGAGAAAGTAACCACTCACATATTCAAATTTATCAGTGTCAGGCATAACTTAGTGGAAGTATGAGATATCCATGTTAAAATGATGACTACTTGGTCTCACCTCCATCTGGGCAAACGATGCCTTAGTGAAGGTGAAACTGGTTGCATTCTTTTAAATTAACCTGTATTATAGTAATTATTTTAAAATGGACTTGCACATTGACTGAGGAGGGATGTCTTTTGACATTAAAAAATATCCTGTTCATGAATGCTTGTTTTTTCCACTACTGCTGCACATTTGCTTCTTTGTACCACTGCTATGATATTTGGGTGAAGGATAAGCCTTGATATCTCGTGTGCATAAGATAACAATACTTTTTGCAGTTGTGCCACTATGTCAGGATCATCCCCTTCCTGTCATGGAACACTATGTTCGAGATAGTGATGTAGCCCTTATCCTGGCCGGTCATGACTATTTGGAATTAGCATCACAACTGCTGGAAAATGGTAGACAGATGCTTGTTGTGGAAGATGCCCTTAGAGTATTGGCAAGGCGCCATGGCCCAAACAGAGCTGTGTCGTCACTAGCTGCTGCTGATGAAGATGTTGAACTCCAGCCTATTCATGTCTTAAAAGGTGGCCTTGATGATGAATTTTATGCTGATAGTGATGCCCTTATAATTTACACGAGTGGAACTACTGGGCCACCAAAGGGTAAGTTTTTAAATTATCCTTCTACAATTAAAAAACTGTTAATTATTTGGAAGTTGTATAGAGTATAAGAAGTTCATTCTAAAACCTTCACTTTTAAGTTTCATATGTTTTGGCTTGATGTGAGTATAGTTGTCTCTGTTGTAACCATTTTATTCACAATTAGGTTAAATATCGTGGTGGCTTTCCTTCAAAAGTATGACTATTGGTAATTTAGGAATTGGGCTTATATGAAATTTCACATAGTTATTTCTTGATGTTTTAGTTGATCTGTATATATTCATTGATGCCAGGAAACAATGGAATGACAACCATACATACTGAATCCTAGTATTCACAGAAGACATAATAATATGTAAATTGACAGCAGTTATTAGACAATATTAGAAAAGCATTCCAGAGAATTTTTACACATGCTTTTTGATATATTTGGTTTTATTCTAATGACTATGGCTCAGTGTTTATGGCTGTCATTTTATTTTTTTTGTCTTTATGAGTATTTACAAAAACTTTAAACATTAGTAAGAAATTGATTGATTTCAGGAGATTTCATTTCACTCTGGGCCTGATTTTCACTAAACAGTCATTATGCACATTTTTTGAATTCCTATAATTTTGCCTCTTCTGTCACTTGTTTCATGCAATTTAGCCATTTGTAATTAATTTTTCTGTCAAAGTATCATAGTTGTCATTCACAAATCAGGTGATAAATATATTCAATAAATTATCTTAAATATTCCTGGTATCCAATGAAAATGGTCTTTTAGGGATTATAGTATGAAAAACTTTTCCCTTCTTAAGTTTTAGGAAATTATTAATATTCCTTTATTTCATCATTCAGTGTTATTTATCGTCAAATTAATTAGATAAATTATTTAAATATGATTTTTGTTTAACTCTAACACTGTTTGATATTATTTTTTTTGTGTTTAAACATTCCTGTTACATCATTCTGTACAATTTACCATCAATGTGTAATTTGTTTCAATGAAATAGGGGGTCAAATCTGGAATTTAATAGAATTCATGGATCAATGAAATACCATCATGTTCATTCGTAGGTTTCCACAGCATGAATTTGGATAGCTCTCCATGGCTATTGGGTTTTCACCACGTTTATTGGCTTTTGGTGACAACAGTTTTACAACTTTAGCCTGAAGACCTTAGCTAGAATGCTGGTGAAACTGTTGCTGCCAAAAGCCAAAAAACACAGTGAAAACCCAATAGACATACAGAGCCATCCAATACCATCTTAACTAAAAAATTCACTGAGGAGGCTGTCACCTGCTGGAATTCCATATTGAAACAAAATAGAGCTTATACTTCCACAAAAGAACAGAAAAACGTGACCAGATTATTGTCGAAACTGGTCTTGTTTTTCTTTTATTTTATGGAAATATACAAGTGAAAACCTATTTTCTTTCACCATTATACCGATTTAAAATACCAGAAAGTAGACATTAGCTAATCTTTTTAACATGAACACAAGGTGCATACAAAGTAGAAAATTCCAACTTCCTGAGAACATAGTTGCCCCAATACCAAAAAATAAAAGCAAAAATTCCCTTATGTTTAGCTTGATAAGAAACACATCAAGTAATTTAATGAGGCTGATATACTGAATAATGGAGAGAAAAGCAGAAGAGGGAAGGCAGATTACCATTAAGAAGAAGGACTAAGAAGACAAGAACTATTTTTATCTTGGGCTCATGTTGTAGAAGAGATCACAGATGGTCAACCATCATTTATTGCATTTGTGGACCCTGTAAAAAGTTTTGATTATTTGGTTTAGATCATCATACTGCATATCATAAACTATATTTCAATGAACTACAACTATGGAAGATTGATAATCTTTATAGAGAGCAGACAGCAATGAGAAGTTGTGGTGAAAGCTGAGAAGCAAGAATAAATAAATGAGTACAGAATGTTCAAAGTACTAGGCTATGCGAGATGAGATGAAGATCCAAGGGGACCTTGAGAATGTGCTCGGTGACAATCCCGAGTGTTTAAGCGGCTCCATTTCCTTTTTTAAACAAATATATCTTTTAAAGCATATTTGAACCTTTTTGTAGCAATACAAAAATTCTATTTATTCAAATTTGTCTCTTGTTATGGAAAAGCTTTTATCCGTTATATGGCTGACACGGAATAATTTAGACGTGGTGGAAAATGAACTAGTTGTTGACACACTCAATAGACAACATACACACCTACCAGAGACACTTACTATTGATCAATGGTGCGATAGCATTTGCCTTTAATTCTTAAGTCCAGTAAGCAATAAATCATTTATAAATGAAGATGAAAAGGGGTGTATGATTGCAGAGAGAAGCGTACTCTGGTTTCTAGATAGCATTAAATTACTGGCAGAGAAGGAAAAAGATCTAAAAAGGGCATTATTCTGCATGGAAAAAACAATGAAGAGTACAGCCTGAAGAGAAAATTTGGAAAAAACAAAAGTAATGTCTTGTAATTAAAGCAAGGAAAACAATTGTCAAAGAAAATAAGGGAAAGACACGAATACCCTGGTATATTGAGTTACACTTACAAGAGGAAGATATAATATACTAAGGTATAAATAGATTAGCTGTCACCAGCTGTATTTGCTGAGTGGGTAGAATTCTCTGGCTAGTGGTAACCCAAAGGTCACACAGGTTCAGATCCTACTCATGGCATGAATGCTTTGGTTGTCCGAAACTGATTTCCTTGAATAGTTGAGATCTACAAGGGCATGTAGCTGTAAGAATATGTGCCAGAACCATTTGACAAACCACTTGGCATTAAACATCAAAATAATGAAAAAATGTAATAAACTTGACATCAGCAATAATCTTACTCTGGATAAAGAGAGAAAAATTGTTTCATCACCTGGTCATAGTTATTTTGCATCAGGTGTTTCCCACTCCCTCCTCTGTGGTGAGAGGAACATGAAATAGTATTAAAAATGACATTTTTTGTTATTCCCATTGCTACTCCAGGCTTGGTCTGAATTATGAAAATATAAGGGAAACATCTCCTTGACAAGCAACCCACATTTTAAATGTTGGTAAGGAAAGAAAAAGAAATGGAAACTATGTATTAAATGCTGCACCTCAACCAATGTCAATATTTTTATTATTTATGGTAGATAGTAAATTAATTATAATGAATGGGCTCCCAGTAGACAAATTAGGTATTTGGATAGACAAATTTTTCTGTTGAAAATTCTTGATGGGTCTGTAATTAGCTAACTGATTTTAGTATGGACTATTGAGTTTTGTTGCTCAAAAGACATTATCTCTTGTCTCATGTTATCATTTGTACCCATTCCACTCAGCTATAAATAAAATTATATCTATTGTATATAATTTTCTATGTATATATGATAATATATATTGTAAAAAATAAAACTGATATCACTTTGTCATTATTTGGTTTTTGCCTCATTAAGAATTGAATCAGCAATAAAATAAGTTCATTGTGGTCAGTGTGTCAAAATTTGAACACATTAACTTTAAAAACTTTTGTATGATGGACAATTTTATACTTTTAAGAAACGTGATATTGTTTTATAAATAAATTGTTATCTTATCATGAATTCTATTATCAGAAACCTTTAAAGATAATATGTGAGTAGCATTTCCAATAACAAAATTCTTCTCTTTTGATTTGATTTTCTTTAGACCTTTTACATATAATTTTGATAAAAATAATGCTTAGTTTTTTTAGTATCTTTTTGTGCAGTTATATAACCCATAATAAATTGGTGGTGATAAAAACAGCTTAGTTTAAATCTGATCAAAGGAATCAGGGTTTTGGTATTGCATAGTAAAAATCATTATAGGCATTCTTCCTGTGGGTACATTTATGCTGGGGTCAATCAAATCCTTCTAGAAATTGACCCACTCATCACTTTAAGCTCCTCTCAATGGTACGTGAGATTGAAGCTACTGGCTTTGTGCTTCATGCCATTTAAAATACTTATTCTTTTCCTTCCTCTGCCTCTCTATTGTAACATCCAGCCTTCTAAAACACTTCAACATTCCCCCACCTCTTAATTTTTTTCATATCCATCATTCCTGTCTTCTTCAAATTTCTTCCTGCAACCTCCTCTTCTTGCCCATTCATTTGTCTTCTCTTCCATTTTGATTTTTCTTAACTCAGGACACTCACGTCTAAGGCTTTTAATACATAGTCATGCTCTTTTCCTAAAGACCAGGTTTCTATTCCATGTAACACTAATCTCCATTTGAAAACTTTCTCTAATATTTTCTTTACACCCTTAAATAAAGTATCTTCCATCAATTCTATCCTTCTTTTAAATGATTCCTTCTTTAATGCAACTCTTTTCTTGACATTCTTACTACTGTGATCAGTCTCTTCCAGAATACTTTTGATGATTACTTTTCATCTTCCAGTCTAGAGAATTCCATTAATTTCATTTTCATTCTATAACTTGCACAAACTACTTGTACTGCATTAGGGAAAGATTTCAAACCATTTCACTTCTATCGCCATGTTAACACAACAGAAATTTTCCAACACAAAAGCCCTAATGTCCGGTTAACACGACAAAATATTTTCTACACAAATGGATGAATAATGTGTATACGTGTTGACATGGTCACTGAGAGGGTGAGCAGCTTATGTATAAAATCTTACCCCTCTCCAACCCAACTCAGCAGGAGTCCTAACCTTTTCCCAGTCAGTGGAGACCCCCTCATATCCCTCTCACAGCAAGTCAATGGTCAACATAACATTTTTTCAGTATTTTTCTTAAAAAAATATTTGTTATATTCCTTAAATATATACTCTTGTTAAATGAATTTATTGTGTTTCAATGATTATTTCCCAATTTTAAGTTAAATTCCAGAATTAGTGTTAACAGAATTTTTTTAGGTGAACTTGTTAAGCATTTCAGATGAAATGATTATGCTGTTTGGCAAGTGAAATGCAGGATTCCTAGTCAAGTTTCTTAATTCCTTATTATTATAAGCATATATGTATACATTGACTTATTTCATTTTCCATCCTGTATTTTAGGAAATGGTTCATTCTTATTTTGTTATTCCTGCAAATTTTTGCCATATCTTCATTCTTCTCGTGTTCTTAACTTTTCAAAGCCTTTTTCATCTAAGTGCTATCTTTCCTCAAATTTCTTGGAACATGGGTCATGAAAACCCCATCACTTCCCCACCAACTGTGATATCTTACTTGCATTCATTGTATTAATGTTTTCTCAAAGCCTCTTCCATTTAAGTGATTAGTTCCCTCCAATTTCTTGAAATAATGGATCATTAAAACCCATTACTTTTTATTACTACTGTTACTATTAGTAATAAAAATTATTTTGTGGAAAATTGCACATCTTTATATTCATTATGATGAAATTCCATCACATTACTTCACTGCCAAGTGTTTTATCTTTTTTTCTGTTTTATCTTCCAAGATGTTTTCGTGATGATGTTCACTTTCCATTGGCGTCTTCTTCTAATATGTGATTTTCCTACAATTTCCTAGAATAAATAATACTAGGAACTCATCTCTTCCCTGGCTTTGATAATATATCACTTACTTCATAGCAAGGCTCTGACCAATAAAATTTTTAACACAATTTTTGTTGAGTTCGATTTTTGAGTTGTTTTAGAGTAAAATAGGCATGCTGATTTCTTCTTCTTAACTGTAGTTAAATTTTCTTCTATCACGTCAAGTTTTTTCTCTACACCTTATATTAATGTGACCTTTCTCCGCTGGATCGAGCGTGGATCATAATAAGCAATAGTACTCTCCTATTGGCTGAAGTAAACTTTCTCCTACTAACAAGGGGTGAATGACGCCTTAGGAAACCAGAAGAGACAGGTTCATACTTGTTTAGGCTATTCTGGTACGCCTGAGATAATGTAATAAGACATTGGGTATGAAAGATGTTGCTCTGGGGCTCGGAGTGGACTCGGAGTTCTTGTTTTTATACAAGATTTAGTAATACATAGCAGTGTTAAGTGTGTATTTGCATAGGAAATTATTTCCTTCTCTGTATATTGTCTCTCTCTGCTATTTCGCATCGTAAGCCCCAAATCATTTTGTTATATATTTGGCAGTTTCACTATTCCCAGTCAATGGACAAACATCAGTGCATTTGTCAGGCAAGCCTACTTTGAATATTTTAAAGTGAAAATTGGTGATCAAGATAAATCTTGCCCCTCACATGGTGTATAAGCAGTGTGTTGAAATCAAGTATTTGAGCACAATTTGAGTTGCAGTGACTATACTCGTATATAGCATTTGTATGACTAAAATTATTCTTTATAAACAGTGTATTTGGTAATTTTTTCCTTTGCATTCACATTTTGTGTGACTTTTGGGACAAAGATATGGTATTCTGTAGCCTGTAGCTTAAAAAGTTGACATGATAGAAAAAACCTGGGGTCATATTTGGATCCAGATGCCAAAAGCTAGTCAACAAGTGTCAGATCAAAGACAAGGGATTTTATGTTCCCCATTGTAATTTGCCTGATTAACGAATTAACTAAGGAATGCTAGTCAACCACAAATCTTGTTGAATTAATGTTTGTCCTACTAGCCCAACTCTTCTGCCCAACCCTCACAACCTCTGTTTTCTTGATTTTTACTGTCTGAGTCTTGTTTACACATCTAATTGGTCACCTACCCTTCCAATCCATGTCCTTTTTTATACTATGACATATATATATAAAGGAATGATACTGATTTTTTAAAAATTTTCAATAGAAATTACTCTCCTACATTGTCTCCTTCAAAAAGTAGTTGTCTTGGGAACCCACACAGCACTGGAGATATTTTTCCAACCCTCCTCATAGTAATGCTGGAACTCAGATACTGGAATCACCTTTTATGACCTTTTTAATATTCTCCAATGTCCCAAAAGGTATCCTTTGAGGTTAATCTTCAATCAAGCGAAAAAGAAAAAGTGATAAGGGCATAAGTTTAGTGAAAAGGGGGCCAAGGAACTATAGGGATGTTTTTACTTGACAAAAACTTGCCATTATAAATCGCTCTGTGGTGGGGTGCATTGTTGTGTCATACAAATGACCCTTTTTCGAAGTCTTACAAGAACTTCTCGGTAAAAATGATGGTTTACCATTTGGCCTTGGGTCACACATTCCGTATGGAAGATCTCCTGGCCATTGAAAAAAGCAAGTCAGTACCGTAAGTTGGGGTGAGTTCCGACATGTGGGGAGAGTTCAGACAATTACGACCATGGTCGCTTACATTGTTTTTTCTCCAAAAGTTATTATTTTTATACCATTTAATCATGTCTCCCAAATGAGCAAAAATATAATATAGCATATTACCAGTAAAAGTGATGGATCTGATACTTCGTGTCGTAAGTTTATGGTGTGGCAGTTTGGTGAAATTTCGCACTGCCGAAAAGAAACTACTGTACTTTTCGGTAAATACGTCTAAAATTTATGATTTCACT
>WURS02000013.1:9726960-9738867 GCA_011762765.2 Rhinocypha anisoptera | reverse complement strand
AAGGGGGGTGGGGATTAAGTGAAGGGCAGGGAGATAAGGGGGGTCACGCAATGAGTGCTTAATGGTCCTTAAGCAGATGCTCCGGGTGGGCATTCTTTCCCTCGTGACTGGCATGTCCGCTCCAATCGCATGCAAAATAGTGTACGTCTAATAAAGGGGCCTAATCTCTGAGCAAAAAGTAAAAGAATCTTATTTGTAATTCTGAATTGTATATTCTACAATAACAATGGAAAAATGTTAATAGGAGCATGAGGATGAATGTCAGAGATAGTGTATGAGGTTTATATTGTGGAAAACAAATTGCCCCCTCTAAAAACAACCCCACTCCCCTTGATGGGCTTTGGACATGACCTAACCAAAGTCAGCAATTGTTCATAATGTCACTTACAGCTTTACCACTCAAGAATTTCCTCTCTCTCTTGCCCCATTTCTCTTCACATAGGCCAAATTACAATTGATGTACAATGAATCATGTAATCCCCACGTATTTTACAACTCTCACAATATTAGCTTGTATGAATTTACCAGTTGAAGTTGTTTGTCATTTGGAGTCCATGTGTAACTGATAGGGTGAAAGTAATTACGCTATTTGGAATAAATATTGAATACTTGCTTATGATTCAACTAGGTTTCATGAAGACTTATGAATTTCAGTGGGAAATGTCTAATGTGTGTCTTGCATGAGATGACACATCCCACATAACATGTATTTTAAACAGTTGCTTGAAGTTTATCATATAGTAACTAGTAAATTTAATTTGAAGTTGTATTATTAATTGGATATCGTGCTCATTAATGTTGTCATTGGAACTTCTTCTACCTGCTTAACATGTGAGCTCCCCTCAGCCATAAGGAATCAGATTATTGGAAGTGATGCAGATCATTATATTATGTTTCCTTTCCCCTTGCATGCCTTAAAGCATCTGAGACAGTGGAGCCACAAACAAGAATAATTTCACTTTATATGAGTGAAATTATGGCTTTGTCAGAAATGGTTTGGCAGATTTATTTATACTATTATTATATATGTATTTAATTTTTCATTATTTGTTTTTCTATGATTTTAAGATATTGGACAAAATTTTAGTTTAAACAAGTCTTTGTAAACTCAGCAACCACAAGCATCACTATTGTTTCAATTTTTAATTACTCCATGGAAACAATATCAGCCTTCATGGACCATCACATAAAACCCGGTAAACTACTCCTTTCCAAGATTCTTTTACTATTCCACTGAAACCTGTCCATTCCTCACAAAGCTCACCTGCATGCATCCTTCAAGTATGATGTGCTGGTACTTCAATGTTCCACAGTGATATTCTAGCCTTCATCAACTTTTCTCTCCATACACCCTACAATATATCACCCTTCTGATTTCCTCCTTGCCTCATCTCGTTTTAATTCTTCTATTCATTTTTATTCTTTGGACTCAAAATTCTTTCTATTTCAATTATTAATAGTTTTATCTTGAGATTAAATGGGGACCACCATGTGGACAGGAATGGCACCTTCCTATGCCAGTCTCTTCATGAGCCATTGTGGAGAAACATTTCTTTCCCAACAACCTTTGAGACATCTCGTTTGGTCTTTTATTATAGGCAACATTTTTGTTCTTCGCACTTCTGTGATTGGCTGAGATTTCCTGAACCATTTAATTTCCAACCTAAATTCTTTTCTTTTTGTCCTGGATTCCCTTCTCTTTTCTCAACATAGACATCCAATTACACACAAAAACTTCTGATTACCACCAATACTTGCATTACAATAGCTACTACTCATTATCCACTAAAAGTTCTCTCGAATTTCAGGTAGCCAAATCTGCAATACTTCTATTTAACAGTAATATTGCTGTAATACTGCTACTCACTATCTTCCTTGAAATACTGCTACTCACATCCACCTGGAAAAGGTAGACATTCTGAGTTACTTATTAAGTACATGGTTCTTTCCTCCTTTCATCTCAAAAGTATCATGCCCCACTCTTCACATCTGGCACCCTTAACCTGTGGGCAATAATTTTCATGGAAATAATTTATTAAAATTCAATATCAGAACCTACCCATTAATAAAAAGCTGTAACCTTACTTTCTCTCTCTCCTAACCTGCAATGTCATATGGCCTGCCAGCCTAAAAGACATTTTCACACCTATTGGCATACTCCATTGAATTTCCTTCTAGTGTCCCTTTACCACTAGTCCCATTGGAAAACCTCCCCAATTGTCTTTTAGCTTCAGTCACATTCTTACCACTACATTCACAAACAAATTGCGTATCTAAAAACAATCATTCTCCTTCATTTTTATATTTGCAAATCCTCTACTACTTCAACCTTTCAAAAAGTAAATTATTAGGATCATATCCTCATTCCTCTCTGCCTTACTCATCCTTACACAAAATGCTTTACTTAAAACACTTGACTGCTTTCCTTCTTAATTATTCTAGAAATGCCCCACTCTTTTTCCTCTGTAGACTAACTGAAAGGGATATATTTGAGCCATCAATCTCTTGAAATGTTCTGGGTTTGACATGATGTCAAACAAGACAAAAGAAACTATTTATTCCTTTCATTACAAAGGTTTCCTCCATATCCCTTTTCCTTCATTTTCTTTTGCATAATAAATTATGGCTACCACCAAACCATGTATTAACCATCCAAGATTTCCTTTCAGTGATTGTTTCCATGTGTATTGTAGTGTTCAACATATTGTATTGGCTTTAACACTTACAAATTGTACAGCCATGTCCTGTATCACAATCATATGCACAAGTGAGCTCACTTGTTCAATAGTACCGCCACACAGATACTATATGTATGAGTTTACAATCCTGTTATTTATTGTTTTTAAGAGGACTAATTGTTGTTTCTTATGTGACTTTCTAAAATAAATAAATACATTAAATGAAATTAGAAAATGATGTATATAATTTTTCAAATTTATTTATTTTGAGTTGAAGTGTCTGCTATAAGTTTTCTCTTTTACATCAGGTGATTCAGCTCTTTATTCCAATGGCTCCTATAAAATTATTGGGAGAACAAACGTGGATATTATTAAGACTGGTGGATATAAAGTTAGTGCCCTTGAAATTGAAACCCATCTCTTGGGGCATCCAGACATTCAAGATTGTGCAGTGGTGGGACTTCCAGATATGACATGGGGCCAAAAAGTAATTTCTTTCAAGTATAATGGAATTCCTTGTATTGTTTTTCCTTTGTAATTATTCCACATGACTTACATTATTTTCAGGTGGCTGCCGTTGTTGTTCCTAGACAAGGAAAGGAGGTGATTTTGTCAAAGTTAAGGGAGTGGTCGAAATGTCGGATGGCTCATTATGCCATTCCAACAGTTCTTAAATGTGTAGAGCATTTGCCCAGAAACCACATGGGCAAGGTTAACAAAAAGGAATTGGTTAAACAAATGTTTCCTGAAAAAGTGAAATGAAACAATATTGCTCCAAAGCTGTAAGGACTTCTTTGTTTAGATAAACATTCTTCAGAGTGCCCTCTTCCAATTGGAAAAGTTCTCTGCATTATTTGGTTTTACGTGGGCACCACTTCAAGTTTTCCATTTTGCGTTTAACTATTTGAGAAGGAATGCAACAAGTCTGAATATATGTTCTCTCTAGTCATGCAAGTGGGCTTCGGCAGTTGCCTTTACTGCCAACGGTTTCCAGATAAAATTTTTTTTTATCAATTCGATTTCATTTTAGCATTGGTGATATTTATATCTCACGTTCATTTTTTCTGTAATAATGATATTCTTCAATAAAACTTCCAATCACGTCCTTTAAAAGTTTTATTTGAATCCATCTCCATTGATATAATTTTTGAACTCACGTGTTTTGATCAAAAATAAAGGCGAAACTAACTCCGCCAACGTAATTTCGGAATAAATGTAATAACCACGAGGAGAAATTTGAAAAATGTTTTAGTTGGGTAAAGGTAGTGAAACACTATATTTCATTAGAAAATGATTACTTGTCTGCACGACTTCCAGCGACGAATGTTCTGGAAATAGTAAATATATTGGGTACTAAAGATTCTATACACCGGTGCCAGTGCGCTCAGCTAATTTGACTAGATTTCAACTGTTGAAGACGTTAATTGGTAAAATTATCTTTGTTATAAATATTATATATATATTTACTGGAAAAAATTACCGTAGGAGACGTTTTTCGTAAATAGCATCCGTATATAGCTCGTCATTTGACTAAATAGTTAACGTCTTAGTAAACGTTTTTAAGCGCACACTGGTGGAAATTTCGTGTACCACTACAGTACCTGTGCATGGTGTCCAGTGCACTTCTTAGGCTGTGACTAAAGTCAATACTCTGTTTTATTGTGAATTTAGTGTGTGTGTGAAGTACCATTTTTCTGGATAGTAGTGTAAATCAAAAAAGCACCTGCTTAGCTGGTGGGTGCTTTTGATGGATCCGACGATTGGTTGGTTTCAGCCCGAGCAAGAAGGTCCCGCAAAGGACTTGTGGTCACGCATTTGGGACGTTCAGAGGAGTCTTGACAATATGAATCTTTACCAAGTGAACACTAATCAAACGTTAGAAAACAAAGCTCCAGAATACATTCCAATTGGCATTAACAACAGGGAAGAACAAAGAAGATTTTATTCTAATAGGCCTCAAAATAGCAATAACTATTACAACCGGACGAGGAGGAAAAGAGAGAATCGCGCGAGTACGTACGGCATGAACCAAAATCAAGCAATGTTGATAGGAGGATATGGCGGATGTCCATGGAGAAATACTACAAAAACTTACAGTAAAGGAATTGTTGGGTGAGAAATGCTAATTTTCATTTTGACAACCATTCAAATAATTCCTAGGAGTGTTACCTTTCACAATTCGGTAATCGAGAGGACATCATTCCGGCTGTGTTTTGTTCGCCTCTACCGTGGTGTCGTCGGATGGAGATTGATCAATATATTACGGATTACATTAGTTTCCTTGCTTTATCTGTTGATTGTTATATTTTAATGTGTATTTCAATAGATTAATATATGATCATCTTTTAGTCATGAGACATTTTAATGAATTAATCATGAATTGGAGTACACGCCCTTATGTAATGTCAATTTCATTGTAATATGAAGTTGTTGAAACAACTTGATAGGTAATTCATGAATGAGAGAGATTAAATTTTCATAATTTTATCTTGAGGTGCAATCGGTGGAATATTTCGCTCCAAGGTCGGCCGTTGTGTTTCATTGTGTTGATGTTGACAAATTAGTGGTAACACATTTCATAAGCTCTTATTGCAAGATAATTGCATCGATCTTATATATTGAATGTGACTTGTCGAATTCATAGCTATTCGTGGTCAGAAATTTGCCTCCTGTGAATGCTTAACATCATGGATGTCATTTTCCAAAACATAGTAGCGATGTTGTTTCTATGTTACAACTAGACTTACATGATTTCGGCCGTAATTTTTCTGCCGGTAAAATATGTTAATCTACTTGAGGATTAGTTTTCTCGTCATTCGGTTTTGTAAAATTAATTTCAATTTTCATGTTTGCCTATTATTTTTCACATATATCAGTGGGTATGTAGATTTAGCTTTTCATATTGTCAAATTGCAGTTCAAAGTTTCAAAAATGTAACGATTTCATTATTACTTTTGATACTGGTTTATGCAATTTCCCTATAGTAATTTATTACCTTAAAGTTAGAATTAGAATCCCTACTTTTGAACCTGGCCATTATTCATGCCTAAAATAAATGTGTTGGCTTTTAAAAATAATCGATTAGAAATTATCTCTTACGGTGATATGCACCATTTCCAAATTACCTTTTTTGTAATTTGTGATCGTGATGCAGCTCTTTTTATAATCAACAATCGTGGGGTGATTAGTGTAGTTAGATGTTTCAACTTAGTTTCGCAATTTTGATGTGTACACTATCAATTTGTTAGACTAACCTTTTTCGACCTTTTTAATGGTTGTTCAAAGAGCGTTGTAACAGTAGACGTAAAAAACTGACAAGCACATAATCCATTAACCTACGTTAATATCTCTTTATTCTGAATCGTCGAAACTATACCATTAATCCTATGAATGATATTGCTCTTCGCTTCCAATTGCAGCATATTCTTTAAAATCTCATTGTGAAAGTTACGCATTTATGTGCTGGATTTAACCATCTATCGTTTTTTTTTGTTGAACAGCTGTTTTTGTTACCACTAGTATTAGGGTCGGTTAAAATTATCTGCCATCTCGCCCTAGCGTAATGCAAATGACGCCCTCCCCCTTCTTCGTGACCAGCGGCGATTGATTTAATTAAAATTATTAAGTGGAACTGATACTACGAAAGAACAATTTCAATTGGTAGCCATTGTAAAAAAAATTTGGTATTTGTGCAGTTAAGAAATTTGTTGAAATGCGCCTTCACTCCAGACGATTATCGTATTTTGTTAACTCCCATAAACGTGAGAACGTAATGTGTAGGAAAGGATGAATGGTGGCCATTGCCTTCACTGAGGAGTGGGGTGGCAGATCGTAGGAGTATGTGGCTATGGAGACGAGAAGAATCGGAGAGGGTTTCGCACTAACTAAAATTAGAACGTTATGTCGGATTGGGGCGTTGGGGCTCGACTCAAAGAAGAGGCTAGCTGGAGAGCGGCCGTAAATGGTGTAAGACTGCGTTGTCTCTCTCCACGCTTATGAGTCAGAGCCACTAAAAAAGTAATTTTTTAATATTTCTCGCTACAACCGAGGCACATGATGCGCTTGACCGTTTGAATTTGTAAACTGTCAAAGAAGAAGAAAAGTATTTCGAATGCCGTGTGCAGACACTCGCCTAGGGGTATACATATCTGTAAAAAAAAAGTTATGCAACTCTATTTCCAACACTTGGTAACTTTTCTCAGATCTCCGTGCATATTTTAAGAGCTTTCATTGCTTTTAAACGTTTTTCAAGCTGTGGGTAGTAAGTTATCATGTCCGACTAGATTTTTTTTGGTAGCCAAAAGTGAAAGTAATTGAAATTATGGTTGTAGTTAAGAATTAAAGTTAAAATGCTTTACTGCCCTTTCCATTTTTCCGTTCACCGCAGATTTTTTGTCTCAGCTTTGGAAGAATCTTAAAACTAATTTTTGTTTTAATACGATTATTGGGTGTAAATCATTCAATTTTAAATATTCTTATGTTTAAATGGAAATTATTTTAAGGATAAATATCATATTTCATTATGCTGACTTTTTCACGAGAGAGAAAGGCCTTAAATGATTGCTCGTTGATTTCGTTTTGTTGAAAGCAAAAGTATGTATACTTTGAATGGTTCGGCTGTACACATTGGAACAATTAGCAGCGATGTAGGATATCTGCACAGCCGAAAATTGGATTGATGCTGAAAAATACTTCTCATTTAACGTTCGGAATTCATTTATTTTGAAAAATCTAGTTTTATAAGCACTGGAGACTCAATTCCCCTGTAAGAAGTTATTTCACATTGTTGTCGCCCACGTCCAATTTTATCTCTCGGTTTTTTGGACACTTGTTACATAAATAGTTTGTTATCTCATAGGTTTTGTTAGATTTTCATTCAACATCAGGATTGGAATGATCCTTTAAAAACGTGGTCAGCGTATAAATATGGACCATGTACTTCTTCCTCATTTGGAGATTTATCATGTTCATCTCATTTAAACATTTTAATGTTCAACCACTTGTGCAAAAACTAATGTCCCATAATAAAATATTGTTATATTCAATAAAAATCCACTGCTATCAAGGATTTTTAAAAAATTTTGTGATTCTCACAAGATCACCAAAACGTTCATATCGCGTTGAGTTGATGTTCAATTCTCTTGATTATTTCTGATGAAAAATCAGTAAGGCAATGGCATTGGAGAATAATATATCATTATAGAATTCGGAGTACCATCTTGGGTTAAAATAATATTTTTAAGTATACAGTTCATATTTTTTGTGGAAACTTGTTTCCGTTATTTCTTATATTACTCATTTTTGTTCTCGTTATGATTTGTATAGGCTACACGAAGAGATCGAAGATTTTTTCCAGTACATGTCCCCTACACCTCAGGAGCATCAGCTGAGGTTGGAAGTCGTCCGTCGTATTGAAAAAGTTACCCTAGATCTATGGCCGGAGGCTCGTGTTGAGATATTCGGCAGCTTTCGAACAGGCCTATATCTACCTACCAGGTACGTAACACAGCCCTGATAGTGGTTTATTTTTTATTACAATTCCTCTCGATTTTGTTTCAGCATATTTCATATCTATTATTTTGTCAAGTGCTTAAAATCGCCTTCTCCTGTCTGAAACCCGTTGAAACGGAGGAATAGACACACTTTATGCTCTTCACTTTATTGTATTAAACTTTTTTAAGGAGTATTGATTTAACTTTGTTTTGAAGGTAGAAAAAGATGGACCCAAGCAATTGACATTCATCCCATGGGCAGCCATAGGCGATTCGATATTTACCCTAACGTGTTTTGATTTTTTCATACGTGTCATCGGGAGCGTGATTGATGAACTGCCACCAATTCTAATTCTTGCAATAAGCAATGTACTGGGAGATTATAAATATAGCTGAACAACACTGGTAAAACAAACCCTTAGAAGACATTTGCTTACCTTTTCCATTTAAAAAATATTTACGGAATTTACCTGTTTTCATGTACTTCCTTTCCAGTGTTCATAGCAGAAAATTATCCCGCTCATAAGACTACTAAAAGTAAATTTGAACGGAAATAGGACAAATGCACTGCTTGTTGAACCTCTATTATCACCCTGAGACTAAATGCGTAATAGGTATCGTGACAATATACTCGTAATGAAATGCGCCCTCAGTCTCATGTTATACGTATGAATACCTTAAATGGTATTTAGAAGATTCCAGTCATAAAATTATTACCGAAATTATTTCGTGCATTTTTATATATCAGACTATGAATTTATTGGAATTCAATTTGAAATGACATGCTTATCTCAAGTGCCGAGTTTGATCATAATTTTTTGGTGCCTGGCCGTCTTCACTGTTATTAACAAACAATAGAACAGGACGAAAAACCCAATAATGCGTTTGAAAGATAAAAATAGCAATGCGTTTCAAGGAACCTGGCGCTACACCTGAATCAACATCGAGTTGAAAAATAGCGATGTTAGCGTGCGATCCGTCCTTTTATGTATCAGTTAATGTAATCGACTGATTTCGATTTCCATTCGAGGCAATTTTGTTGGAATATTTTACGTAACCTTACCACTTGTGGCTCAAAATGACACCCACCTGTTTCGTCAATATTTCATTCGCAAGAAACGCTGCGGATTCTCTCGTCCATTTAATTTTCCCCCTGGACGTGCCGTGGTTCCCTTTTATATACATGTGCCACACGTTGACTTGTTACGTGGTCGAAACCACCAAGGGACAAAGCCCCAAGTGAACGGGGTAAGCGCGGTATTTATTGCCTTCATAATTGACGTTCGATGTGATGAACTGAGGAAACTCGAAGCGTCGATCGGGCTTATGGGTCAATAGTTGCAATGGCAAGCTGGCTCCCCGACGTTGTGTTGAGCAGCGTGTTTGATGGGTCGATACATTGCGTACTACTACGAGGCACGCGGTCTGCTCCTTTTCTACCTTATTTTTCCATCCTGTTATTTTTCCCCCGATTCGTGTTCCCGGATTCAGGCATCCATTCATGGTGTGCTCCTCCATTTTGTTCGTTCTGGACTTCATAATTGGCTCTAGTTGGTTTTTGTTTTCGACGGGAGGAATTCGCTGCCTCCTAAGCGCCTTCCCGCCTCGGCGGCGCGAGCGGTTGCCTGCACGAGGGCAGCGAGCGTTTCGGGCGTGGTGCTCGGCCATTTTCGGAGCGAAGGTTAAACGTTCCATTACGTCAGACGCGCGCACGCGGTTCGCGTAAACGGAAATTAGCGTGCGATAGATAAAAAGATCAGCGATATTGGCCGCCAAGGCGACGATTATTTTTCCCCATTCATCACATTTATGCCTAAGCGGCGAGAAATATTTCACAGCATCCAGTTCAGACTTCAGTTGCCCAGTGACCAACGGGAAAAAATCAAACGAGATAGTTTTCCCCACAGATTACTCGCTCGCTTACAATTTCAATGTTTCCGACGATCTTTATGGCCTGAAAAAATTCAAGTGGCTTTACGTGAACTAAGTAAGGTGGTTTTGATTATTGATATTTATTAACGATTCGTACATTCATTTTGTTGAACACTGACATAGTTACACCATCGCCTCTTGTGCGAACGCCACAATTATTTTGGACGGGTACGTGATTTTTAGAAAGTTGGGATATATGTAGATGGAATGTGAGCAGAGGGTAGACTGTTGACCTGTCATTTTGAAATACATCGCCGTCAGGAACCACTTCTGTAGACCGATCAACCAAAAATCTTCCTGGAATTCCTGAATTCTTCAAAAATCTTTTTGATTTTTGAACCTGGGATTTCAGCTAGGGAATGCCTGCTCATTACTCAGTTCCAGTCTGGTTCCCCTCCTAAATATACTTGCCCTCGAGGCTCGTGTCGTGCTTGGGATGGTGCGGTACAGAAATAAGAACAACAGTTAATTCCTAGCGCGACCACCGGCATTTGTGTATCCAGTACATCGAATGGCCATATTTTTTCTTCCTGGATGCTATCCCAGGACATTCTCGGTACTAGCGCAGTTTTATGTCATCGTGGACAAAAATCGGCCCCCGCCAGATATGCCCTTTCATTCCAGGGTCAAGTATCGCGATGGGTTTCATTCATCATTCCTGTGTTCACAGTGGGAGAGCTTCAGGGTGCGGGGAAAAGTGGTCGGGGCGCTTTCATTTTTCGCTGAAAGAAAAAGAGACTTCCGTTAATGGATTACGGCACCCAGGGAGTGAGAGTTCCGTTCCGTAAGCGAAAGACTTAAAAATCTTGGCTTGCCTCCCGCAGGCTGTTCAAGAGCTTTTACCAAGTGAGTGATCAAGCAAGCACAGGCGATGGAGTGACGAGGTTCGTCGAACTCAAAAGGCTCGCTCTCGGGTGTTACAGCAGCACGCAAGGACGAATCCGAAGGACGGGCGTCGCAGAAGGGAAAGGGCACCGCTACTCCCAGTCGCTGCAAGTCTGGTTTTTGGGCTCCATCCCCCCCTCTCTCCTTTCCCGTGCGACGTGGTTCGAGCAGCCGAGTAAGACCATGGCTTTGCAGGAGCAACGTTTCAGAGTTTGCGCTGCGGCGTTGCGAATTTTTCAGGAGCGCGATTTGACATTTTTTTCTGTCCACCCAAGGGCTGTTATCGTGTCGAGGTCACTCATTCATTTTATTTTGTTTCGGTTTGGTATACATGGTGGATGATGCATCACCCTCGTCCGTGGTTGGGGGGGGGGCAAGAAAACATTACGGTAAACATCATGAAACCATAAAAGGAACCCGAAGTGCGTGTGACGCCACTGATGCAACCCTTGAGATATTAATTGCGACGGTGTTTGTCGCATTTCAATGTCCATCCCTCCCTGCCTTTCAAATTGGAACATGGCATGATTCCAAGCAAGATCGCTTGGTTTTGAGAGGGTGCGCCTGTGGTAGTGGTGGTGCCAGCCACCGCTTGCTCCCTTCATTTTTCCCTCACTTTGACCGAAACGGCGATGAGAGCGAAATGGGTTGATTTCCTACGTACCGGTCGTCGGCGGCAGCAGACGAACAGGCGTTCGTGTAGCGACTAGCGCGCCCCGCTTGGAAGATCGCCAGAATAGAGAAGTAGGTCAACCATCGGGGGCGACCCCCTTCCTTCCATCAACCGCGGGTACAAACGTGCCCCTCCCTTCAACCTTCCCCCCCAACCCCCCCCCCCCCCCCCCCCCCCCCCCCCCCCCACCCCCCAACCCCCCCCGCGACGGCAGCCGGCGCATCCTCGGAGGGACCTCGTCGGGCCG
>WURS02000013.1:9707754-9717987 GCA_011762765.2 Rhinocypha anisoptera | reverse complement strand
GCCGTAGCGTTGAAACTAGTCGTACCAGATTAAAAATCTTAGTGGAAAAATACATAGTACGTTATTCCTTTTTCTCACTTCATTATTATTTCTAAATTCATTATATCACGAGTAAGTAACATCTTTTAAATGGGCTTCAGAGGATAAGTGAACATTACACCTGCTGCAAACTAAAATATTATTAAACATGTAATGGTATTTTTTTAAATTGTTAATTAAATTTGAGTAGTTATTGTAATAAGCCAAGGTATGGTAAAGAGTACCGAGCCCAAAGTGGAGTTGGGCATACTACTTCCAAATCAATTCTGGATTCCAAAGCCTTATTTTTAGGAATTTGTTGCAATGCCCACTAGTATTATCAATTAAATTGTATCATTTTCACTATATTGTTTATATAATATGGGAATATCACTACCTTTAGAGGTTTAAAGGTGGACCCTAAAATTTACTGCTGTCTTTTGTGGTCAATAATTTTGTTTTGATACAACAGAACATTGTGATGGGGAAGGTAATGAGTTCTTCATTCTCATCATTTTATCCTTTGTTGGAAGTGTGTGTGCACTTATCAAAGTTCTCGATGCTGAATTAGGATGGTATATGATGCTAATAAATATGATAGTTATCAACATTGCCATTGTGATATTTTGTCATGGCATATGTAGGCATTTTTGTTTTTTCATTGACCCTCATTATACAATTTCATAGCAGAAATAAACTTTTGTCCGAATATTTTGTCAATAGCTTCATCTTGGTTATCTTAAAGAGTTGATCCAGAGTAAACTTTTAATAAAATAAGTGTAAGAACCATGTGAAGTATTTATTTTATATGATGCTACCTTTATATGTACTTATTTTTTTCTAGCATGCTTTGTTTAATTCTAATGTGTGGCATGTTGAAGATGTAGTTGAATGCCTTTTTAATTTTGAGGTGATTATATTTACAGTGTTGCATTTTCCTTACTAATTATATTTTTCTTTTTCTAGGTTCCTATAGTGAAGATGACTGACAAAAAGTCAGATGTGAAAGTGGATATTAGTTTTAATATGAGTAATGGAGTTAAGTCTGCTGAACTTATTAAGACTTTTAAGAAACGTTTTCCTGTTCTCTCTAAGTTGGTGCTAGTCTTGAAACAGTTTCTCCTGCAAAGGGACCTAAATGAAGTTTTTACTGGAGGCATCAGCTCATACAGTTTGATTCTCCTAACTGTTAGTTTCCTTCAGGTAAGTACTTGGTATGATGAACAGAAAAATTCTATTCCCTCGTAACTCATTTGCTCATTATCAATTTTATTTTATACAATTTTAGAAATCAAATTACTAGAAAAACTATGAAATTGTCATCAGTGTACCTGGATAAAATGTTTTGATTATTCTATTCAAATTTTCATTTCAAATTTCAGAGCTGTGTTTCTAAAGTTGTTGATTATATTCTTGTATTATAACAAAATATATACATTCCAGCCTGAAGGATTGGAAATTGTTACACATTGCAGTTAACTATTGCCGCATAATATAACTATTTGAGTTAAAAAAATCTTTCCAATCCCATTACGCTACTAGAGTCGCCATTACTATATCATTTGATAATTCCTCCATTAAGCTGTTTAGATAATGAGTAATAAACTCATTGTACAAAATAAAATTTTTAGGTCCATGCCTCTCAATCAATATTGTTCAAAATTTCTCCTGCCATTTGAGCCGCAATGAGTTAGCACCGGTGCTGGAGCGCCATGAATCTCATTAGAACATGGACTTCAATAAATTGTGAAACTAATCAACTTCTTTGTTGCAGTTGCATCCCCGTGAAGACTCATATCGTGCAAATGCCAACCTTGGGGTGTTGTTAATAGAATTTTTTGAACTCTATGGAAGGCATTTTAATTATATGAAAACTGGCATTCGTGTTAAAGATGGTGGAGCTTATATCTCAAAAGAAGAGGTAGGTTTCAGGAAAATGTATGAGTGGCTCTATTGTTAGTGAATATATACATACTACTTGACACTTACCAACTCTAAGTTACATATTTTAAAAATATCTCATTATCCAGACAGTGTGGATATTTATCATACTTTTGCCTTAAATCCCAGTGAAAATAATTTGTCTCTAAAATGTTCAAATGATTATTTTATTCAAATTATTTTTATGCATGTAAAATCATTGTCTGCAGATTTGGTCCACATTTTTAATCTCCAGTAAGTAGGTTTTACAGAGATTACATTAGATATCATACATGGCTCAAAAAATTGCAGGATCATAATTGATGTCATAAACAGCTCAGTGTAACCACCCTCTTCTTTAAATTTTGTTTTAATTTTACTGTTCAAAATATTTACCTTCAGGGCCAATTGTATTAGATGGGAACTTCACAAATGAGGAGGCTTTTTATATAATTGTTTGATAATTCATGTTATACTTACTGATTTTTTTTCAAGGGTTAAATTTTTTCATTTTATTAATGCTTGTCAGTAATAGATTTTATTAACATTATATCATGTGTTTTACTTGTTAACTTTAATTTCAACCACAAACTGGCATTTAACTTAAAGTAAGAAACCGTAATTAGTCTCTTTGTCTTTGGTAAATAAATTCAAAGATTTTTCTGCATGAAAACACAGCACCAGCATACTTCACTCTTTTTTGGGCTTCATTTTATACTGATTTATGGGGCGTATGTCATACATAAGGTCAGCTCTTTTCATTAGGAAGGCAGAAAGTTTATTATAATGAAGGAAAATAATGCTGTGCCATAACTCAGGTTGGTGAAGGTAGTCACATTCACACTGCTTTATATTCAACCTCAGTCCTCACATTTTCAGTAATCAACATTTAATTCATATTTAACCTTGAATTTTCAATGTCCTGAGAAATTTTTATTATTCTTGGCTACTCTTATTGTATCCAGCCAGAATCGTTGTGTAATTGCAATTGAGTTAATGCTGAAGGTATTAATATTGTTTATTTTTTAAAGTGATGGTAGTTTCAAATCCGCTGAACAAATGCTGTTGTCACTACCATATGATTTGTCCTTTTTGAAATATTTTTTTATAGACTCTTTATGACATGAATAAATTGATAGCGCATTTTAAGTGTGTTGACTATTGAGGCAATAAATAGGCTACTCTCATGCACGGAAGAACATTGATAAATTATTTCAAATGTATGTTTGATCTACATTGCTTACACTTACACTGTGCACTTAGCCTTTGACTAAGCCATTGCTGAATATATTACATAAGTAGCATTATGAAATAAACTAAGATACGTATAAAGGTACAAAAATGTATTGAAACTGTGTATCAGGCTGTGCACCACTACAGGATCCAACATTCTCCGAAATACCACTTTGTGTTACTGCAGATTAAAAACAGCAGAAGACATAGATAAGAAAACTCATATGAAACTGTTGGGGATTCTAAAGTATTATAAAGGAGCGTGGCAATGTGATTTTAAAAATTAAGTCCGAAATGATTACTATGAATAATGCATAATACCATTCATATGCATATATGGCATTAAAAATGCTCTTGTTTGCTTCGCTAATCTAATAATTTGCTTAAAGCATTGTGACTAAATAATTTCAGAATTAAAATTAGCATAATGAAATTTATACACTCCTTTAATTAAATAATGCCTTTTTTTAAATTGAAATTGAATTTTTCGAATTTTGACTATGCAGTCACTCTTGATTTTTCGAATGTCCATATTACACAGGGATTGCACATGCTCTCATCATTCAAGTGATAATAGTAGTAATAATTAAGTTATTAAATAGTCTAAATTTCCATAAAGTCTTATCTTCAACTCTATGGCACCACGTAATTATAGTCTTATAAAAAGCTTTATGCCGTGACATAAGTAATTTCATTTTCCCTCCAAAAAATCTGGTCTTCCTTCACTCCTGGAAAAAAACATCACCAAACATGTGCTCGCAGAATAACCTACCCACCAAAATGTACTATAGGTGCCCAGAAATAAGTATCCTGGTTTTTCTTTACTCTAAATTTTATTATTACTTTCATCAAACAGGTTCAAAAGGACATGGTGGATGGTCACAGACCATCACTCTTGTGTATTGAAGATCCTCTAACTCCTGGTAATGACATTGGAAGGAGTTCTTATGGGGCTTTGCATGTAAAACAGGCTTTTGAGTATGCATACATAGTACTTACTCAAGCTGTCATTCCTGGAAACTCACTAATTAATGATGCAAATAAAACTAGGTAAGTAGAAGAGCCGTACAAGCCACTATTTGATCTTATGGATAATATTTTCCTAAGAATTTCCCTAGCATAAATAGAATTTAGTTTGTAGCCCATCTCTACCTCCAATTCTTATGTTTTCTATCACTGCATGATCTCATGAAATTAGATTTTGTTTCTTAATGATTGACCCAATCTGCCGATTTCTCATTCTATTGGGTAGAAGTAAGATTAAATGACCTGAATAATATTCCATTTCCTATCTTTAGGCATTATGGCGAACCTTTATTACAATCCATAAATGATATTAATTATATGTAAGCTCATTAATTGGTAAAGTCCACATTATTGATTTAAAGATAATTTCCAATGTTGTTAGTTGTTATATTTCTAAATACGTATTTTCAAATTGGAGTTTTACATGAGAGAAACATCAAATAAGATTTTTTTTGCAATTGCTATTGCAAACAAGGAAATTCATATATCAAAGTGGTATTGCAGGTTTATAGCTGTTGGTGAGAGTGACGAAAAATTTGAAAGTGTTGTCACTAGATTCTTATGTTCAAAAAGTCACGACAATGATCTCTTCTCATCGCTCCTATGTGTTTCCTCGACTCTCAGGTTCCTTCATTTGTTTTTTTTCTGATAACTAACTGTGTGCTGAACACCTATTCAGAAAACATTCACAGCTTTTTTTTATAAGTTTTAACCTTAAAATAATTATAATTTCTTCATTGAGTGTTCTACATTTGATGCTATGATCCAGATCATTTGATGGTGGCCTCTCAGTTGTGTGTGTATCTCTATAGGAAATAAATGTGCAAATGAAAATCACAATATATGTTACTGTGGCAATATGGCTTTTCAGTTGAAATATTTATTTGTAATTATTGGACCCTACACCTTGATTAGTTTATAATATGAGTAAATATAAGCATAATCACTCAGATTCTCTTAAATTTAGTCTGGTCCTGGAATACATTGCACAAGAATGGTTGTAAGCAATCCAGTCCGATTTTCAGTAATGTATTATTTTGGAAAATTGTCAACCCTGTGTGAATTTTATCTCATCCAATAAGAAGTTGATTTTAAAAATTTGGTATTTTTTGTAGAAGAAGCTGTGACTCTAAAACATAGATTTTCACTAGTGCTTACCTTCTTTGTTGCACATTTTGTCTTGTTTTGTTTGGCGAGTTGGGAATCTTCATCACTGGCCAGCATTTTGTCACACAAATGTTTCTTTTCCCTCAAAGTTCAAAGAATAGTCATAAACAGTGTGTGCACTTGGTTTGACAGATCCCGCAGTCAGTAATCAGTCTTGATACATTGCTCATGGGATGTATTACCCTGGATTGGTGCCTGAACAGTTGCATGTTCAAAAATTTGTTGCGCAAACATGAAAACTTACACAAAAGCACACTTGCACGAAAAATATCCCGTTCTAATAATAGTACTAGCGTTCTAGCAATGATCAGGTGTGAATGGGTGAAGCTAAGCTTTGGTGGCTTCACAAAAATTTGTATAAATCACTGCAACCAGTTTCATCAAATAGTTGACATCATCAGGCTGCTATGTCAACTATTCGACGCTCATACTGTTTCATTAAAATTTTTGTGAAACCTACAAAGTTTATGATTTCCTTTGTTCATAATGCTGTTTCAACAAGTCGAGCCTACATCTATCGAATTGGTTATCGGGCGTCATGTCGAATGGACTTGCGCGAGTGATTGCTTCACGTAAACCAGGCCTTGACGCTGCCTCCTCCTCGTTCTATTTCCAGTATCCTGGGCCGTATCATTCGGGTCACGGATGAAGTAATCGAATATCGCCAGTGGATCCTGGAGAACGTTCAGTTGCCGGTGGCAGAGAAGGAGAACGAGGCGAGCGAGGAGGGGGGGGCACTGCCACCGGCACAGACGAGCACGACATCAACGCCCCCCCCTTCGTACATCCTCCCGCCCAAGTCCGTCTCCGCCTCGACAGTGTCCCCCCTCCCCGTGATGACGGGCACACGAACAGCCCACCTGACGTGTCTGGTGACCCCATCGCCGGCGATGCCCAATCACGTCCCCGCCCCCGTCATCCAGTCTGCCGTGATCCCCTCCAACCACCACCTCTACCAGATGCAGCAGCCGTCTCAGACGAACTGCTCGTACGCGGCGGTGGCACGCAGGACTGGCGGCAGCGTGCCGAGGGGTGGTAGTGCTGGGGAGGACGATGACTCTGTTTCCTCGTCTGGGTCGTGCGAGGGCGTCGGGCACGGTGGGGGTGGGGGGAGTGGTAGTGATGGCACTGGCTCGACGAGTGGCAGTGTGGAGGGGAGCTCGAACTGCAGTGTGACGAGTGAATCGGTGAGTGTGGGTCAGCATTTACCCCCCCCCATTGGGGTCTTGCCCATCATGTTCGCCTGCCTCAAGTGTGGTGCTCTTCCCACTTACTATTACTTCTGATTGGTTTTGGTATAAATTTGATACTGAATGCATCTGTGGCTTCGGTGGTTTCTATATATTCATTCAAAACCGTAAGTACGAAATGTTAGATTTTACTTATAAGTTATCAAGCTGGGAAATCCTTATTTTTACTAGTTTCATCGGCTATCCGAAAGTGTATATGTTAGTATAAGGCATTTTTCCAGCAATCGCACATGCTAAATTTTTTCACCATTCTCTTCTATGGATTTAGAAGTTAATACTATTCCTAACCATGGTAGAAAACATTTTGATTTTTAAATTTAATCTTGTTCATAGGATATCTGTTTTGATACGTCTATTGATAACTTTTTCATGCAACATTAGGAATGTGTTTTATGGTTAACTATGGTTTTGTGTTCAGTTTAACAAAGAATTGTTTTCCCCTGTATTTATTGCCTGGCTGAAAGAGATTAGCTCATATTTCTCCTGATATTCATTCGATGATGGAATTTTAAGTGCCTATCTTAATTATACCATTATGAAGTAAATTCCAACCCTAGCATGCCATACTTTCTATTAAAAAAGGTATAATAGCACACTAAATCATTTTAATTAGTTTAAGTTATTCTTAAAAACAACATTTGGTCAATATGAAATCCATTCCAGGATCTCCAATTCCAATTTTTTGATAACACTTTAAGTCTTCTTGAAGAGATTTTGCAGAGCTACAAGCATATTTGGAAAGGGAAATAGAGAAATAATTCAGGTTTTTGTACTCATTTATTGCATTTTAATGCAATGAGATATTTGATATAAACTTTTTCAGTGTTTTTTCTTCCTTCAGTCTTTTGTTGTTAAAATTTAGATTCCATGTATTTAAAACTTGTGGCTTGAGCCCTAAGGCAAATACATAATTTCCATTTCAGTTTAATAAGAATATTGTTGACTTAAGAAAAGTGGGCTTATCTGTTAATGTTATGCATGATATTCCTTCCTCTTTGTGGCAATATTTTAACTGAAAGCGACATCCTTTGAATGTCTTAAGTTTTTGTAGAAAGGAATTAGAAATTTTCTTGAACACTGCGACAAGCAATTCTATTAGGTGTTACAAAAAGCTAGTTTCACTTCAAAAATATGAAATTTTTGCATTTTTTACTTTATGGTATTATTGGTTTTCTTTAATTTGTCTTTATTGTTCAATTCTACGTGCTAACACAAATTATGCTATGACGTCTTATCCAGAACAAAGTGAATAGTTTTGTTCCTTTTAAATATCTGGTTTATCTTTTTATTCCATAGTATTATGTGAATAACAACCCACATAGGAAACAACAAAAACTAGCCAATTGTAATATGTACCCATTATTACAAAATCCTATGACTCTGTTGAACTTTTTATTTTTAGTATACGTTGTTTGTCTATGATCAGTGTCCTTAGAATGATTTCAAAGTACTACTTGCTCAAGTGCCTTTACAAGACCTAACCAAATAATTATGCATTTAATAGCAATACTAATTTTCAAACCTTGCCTGCATACCTGAATGCTTTAAAACTTTAGGCTCATTTGGCTTGGAGATGTGTAGCCATTTCCTCGTCCCATATGAGACATTTTAGAATGAATTTTCAACTGATTATGACTAAATCACATAAGTCCGTCGATACTGATGTTATCAAGTTAGGAGGCCATGAATATTGAGTAATGTAACATGTATGTTAATTGATAGATGAGAATATAGATTACATGAAGACAATTACTAATTAAATTTTTTGTGGATGTTGTTGGAAATATTTTCATACATTCTATGGAAAAGATAAGTTATTGCAAATATATCCATGAAATTACAGCCCTAATAGGTTTAGTGCTTAACCATTAATCAAGTGTACTACACTGGAAAACATCTTCGGTGCTTGAGAGTATAAGGAGAACGCTCATTTTCAGGATAGGGCAAGGCAAGTAAATTACCAGGTACATTATCAATTCTGCTTGGGCCCCTTCTCAGTGGGACACCCAAATCTTTTCTCAGCAACTGGTCAAGTTACGTCTACCCTTGGCCACATTTGTGGTCCCTCTCATGGCATGTCTCTGGTTGTCTATTTTTTTATGCAGCGGTTCTGCTGAAGAAGTTTCTATTTAAAAATCCATAAATTTAAGCAAAGAAATGTGTTTTATATGATTCACTAGTACTCATTGATGTGGTATCAGCACTTTATGCAAGAAGATCATTAATACTAATAGTAAAATTTTGTTTAAATATAGTGAAAGGTCAGCAAAATGTTAGGAATTCATTTCTGAACTAATATTTTTAAGTTAGCATAATACTGAATCTTTCAAAAAAGACTGGAAAAACAAAAATGTTGACTGCAGAAACATATTGTGAAAGAGGCTGCCAAAGCCACTGAGGGTCCAGGTATCCACCACTCCAATAGTTCAGGAAAAGTACTGGTAGGCCCCATAGAGTGTGTCTGAGCTGGAAGAAAAATATTTGAAAGTGTTCGCATCTCACTAAGGCACTCTATAGAAAAATCCATCCCTCAGCCTTGGAATGGCATTTTCATGATAGAAAAATCCATCATTCTTAACTTAACATTAATATAATGGGGATACATAGCTCTTTTGAAAGAGAATACTTTTGGATTTTGGATCATTCATTTTACAAATTAACTAACATGGATAAGCATTGAGCATAAGAAAATCTTTTCTTTTGCCATAATTTTTACATTGACTCATGGCATGACTACAAAACATCAATTGACACTGCTACTTGCATAGTTCATCCATTATGAATTCCCATTTAAGCAATTGGAACTGGAGGGCATACAAGCATTTGTAGTAATTACACTCAATTGCACTTAAGCATGTCAAATGAAAAATAAACGTAAAAACACCTTATGTAAAACAAATACTTCAAATCGAGACTTCCATAGATGCCACTTTGGCATTCTATCTATGGTGGCACCAATTATCATCAATTCGTAGTTTTTTCCAAGTTTTCTATGGCTGCCCACTTTATAAATTCACACTTGATTTGGTGAGTTGTATAACAAATTGATTTAGCTATAGAAGTCTTCTATATTAAATAAAATGTTTTTAGAAGAGTTAGTCCTTATAAGGAATTTGAAAGAAGACAAAATGAATCTGAGAGGAACCAAGAGAATGAACCTAAGTTCTACAGGTCAGAAATTTTAATATGCCCCCCCCCAAATAGCAAGTGCTGTAGAAAACCAGGACATTGAGTGAGTTTCTCTGGTAAAAGCAATAGTTACTGAAATTTAATAGCTTCTATTTAAATGCATTCTTATTTTGGAATTAATAGCTTGAAGTATGACTTTTCATTGTTGTTAACTTTCCATGTTGTGCATGTTCTGTTCATATAATTGGCCCTAGTATTTAATAGGCGAGAAAATTTTAGGAAAATTGAATAAGAAAAGGAAAATTAAAATAGAATTAACAGTTTGTTGAAATAGACTTTATGGTTACTTATGCAAAGTCATAGTTTTAGTTACAGTTTTGTCCACTGATACCATGTTTTGAAGAGTAGATCTATTTTTGGTTATGTTTCCTTTTATAAAAGTAATAAATACTAATGTTAGTATTTTTCATACTCCTAATTTTAAATGGAT
>WURS02000013.1:9691469-9704962 GCA_011762765.2 Rhinocypha anisoptera | reverse complement strand
GCCCACCAACCGACCATCCTCGCCCCCGCCTACACCGTGACCCACGTCCCCCCACCCCCCCACCAGTACCCGGTGTCCCAACTCCCACCCATCCACCTCACCTCGCTGCCTCACACGCACTGCCTGACGCAGTTCGACCACTCACAACCCCCTCCAGTGACCTCGCCCCCGTTGCCTCAGACGACGACAAACCCCCAGTCACACAGCCAGTATGTCAACAACCACCACTATCACCATCACCACCACCATCACAGGCATAGCCACAAAGCTCGGGGCCTGGGGACGGCTGGTGGTGTTGGGAACCAGCTGAACCAGATGCTGACTGGGGAGGTGAGGAACAGTGGGGGAGGCTGGCCAAAGCAGAGGCGCTTTTCTGCCGGTGGGTCAACCCCGGTGCAGGCCGTTCCGCAAGGTAAATTCTCACATCTGTCGAGCATCTATGCCAACCACGGCGAGAGCAGTTTGTGACACTCCATTGCTTGCCCATTTTTTTTGTTGGCTGAAAAAATTGCTCTTTCCTCCATTGCATTTACATGTCCCAGCACCCAAAAACTTATACTATCGGGGGTGGGGGGGGGGGAGCATCAGTTTAGAATCTTCTTTTCTGAGGCTGGCTTCCACAGTGTGCAGGGTTTAGAAATCCACTTCTTTTTGGGTTCCTCTCGCATCTGTCCACGTTGTGGGGACAAAAGTTTCACCAACGTTGTAGCTATCACCTTCATGTCACCGCAGACCTGAAGATGCTAGCTGCAACACTGGCGAAACTGTTGTCCCCACAACATGGACAGGTTTGGAAGGAACCCCAGAGGAAATGGATCTCTAGTTTAGGTCTTTCTGAGAATAAGTTAAGTTCATTCATTTTTTTTCGTAGCATTGTTTCTAATTAAAGATTTTTTTTACCTCTGCATAGTTTATTTTAATTCAAAAGTTCAGTTATCCCATGACTGCAGTGGGTTTAGGTTACATGAAATTCTCGTGTGTTAAGTTGTTGGGAATGCATTCACTTTAATTGGAAAAACGTACAATTTGAACTTATTTCCCAGTGGATTAAATTTCCCCGATGGATGTTCATATGAACTTAAAACTTTTCTTACATTCCCTTTTAATCAAAGTTAACCTTATCATGACATAGAAATAAGAGAAAAAATTATTGTGTGAGATTTTTTTTTGCCCTTGGCAAATGGAGAGGCTTTAGTCAATGTGATAGCACTTAGCATTTGTATTCTTTTATTGACAATTGAGAATCATACCCTAAAAATTTCTCAGCAAGGAGCATATTGGAAAAATTTGTCACTCTGAATATAGGATTTTAGCAGCTCTCCAAGCTACTTTTTCGCCCATTAATCCTTAAAATCTGACATTCCCAAGAATCTTAAGTTGTCTCAGTAAATACACAAGATTGGGTTTTCCACTGAAATGTAGGTGTGGTCCAGCTCTGACACATTCAAGGCTTATATTTTCCATTACCTTTCTATTATTGGCCATCTTTGGCCTACCTTTGTGGTTTTTTTTCTTCTTGAATCCCCTCTAATATCTTTACTAGGCAATCATACATTATTATGTGACCTGTTAGTCTCTTCTCTTCATAAGTGTAGTTCTAAAACTTTTTCCTGGCTCTTCAAAGTTGTATTATTTCATTGTTTATTTGGTCTTTCCATTTAATTCTCAGCATCATCTCTCCAATCTGATGACAGTTTGATGGTATTGGTAGTTAATGCTTCTACTTATTGGTTATAATGCTAATGTAATCATTAGATAGGAACACCCATATATTTTCAGGATCTTATAAGCAGATATGCTAAATAAAAAAATTCTGTAACCTATTCACAAGATTAAAAGTCAGTGCATTTCATTGGTGTTTACTTACCCTCTTCTCTGTCTTTCATCTGACCTACTTCCCAGTTATATTTTGGAAAATTGAATTTTTCACATATTTCTTGCCAAGATAATCTAAACTTCCTAATAGTTATTATCACATCTATTCTCAAAATCATAACCATATGGATTTAATTGATTAGAGAAAGGTTGATGGACGAAAAGAAATTCTTGGCACAGTTAACATTTTCAATTCTTAGATGTATTAAAAACATTCTAATAAGTTTAATTTAATTTTAGCGACCATGATAATTTTGGCTATTTGGAGAAAAGATTGCTGGGTGTGTATATGATACCATCCTCTAGGCCAAAGCATACTGTTTACGTGCTACTATTTTGTCATTCATGAATTATTAGTCATTGTTCTTTAAGAGCGAGCCATGGTAAAAATGTAGTTAATAGCAATGAATAACACGATAGAATGATTGCCATTTGACCATTTTAGTATGTGGATAGAAACTGTATTTTTCATTGTTAAAACCTTGGATCAAAACCTTGGTAACTACAAGTCAGGGACAGTTTCAAAATTGAAGACCAGTTTCCAGTAGTAGTGGCCTGTTTTGAAACATTTACAATGGTGTAAGCTATCAAAATGTTGGACTATCAATGCAATATAGGAAGATTTTGACAAATTTCACATCTAATGATGATATATTAACATCAAAACATGTCAAAATTAATAAAATTGCAAATTTATTTCACTTTGAATCTGTACATATTCCATGTCATCACGCATCATTCTTTATTATTTATATTTTTTGACAAAGATTTATTAAATTTATGAATTTTACTTCATGCCTCTAATCATTAGAAGTTTAAAATAATTGTTTTTTCATGCATTAATTTAATTTTGCTTTCGATTAAGAAGATCATTAATTCTTCTTGTATTTTTTGGTCTAGTTTTAACTATGTGCTTGGGAGTGAAAAGTTGTTCTTTTAGGCCCTGGGGCAATATTTCAACTCTCAAAAGATATTGCATTCTGTCATTGAATCATGTGAATTAGATCGCTTTGTCATAGTGAGCTATGATAAAAGCTTTGTGGGATGAGTCAATGAGGGTATTAATTCATAATTTAATTGTGGTCGCCCGCCTGAAATATGTATCTATTTACTAGAAATACTTGCTTAACTTTGCATATTTTTTGTGTTTGATCACACATGTGAATGCTATTTGACCATTATGTCATTATTGCAGTCGAAAATTTGGCTTTTCAAAAGGCATGCCTTATGACTAACAATTATTTCATGGTAAATATAATGGTGTGGATACTTTGAATATAAATACAAAAGTTAAAATAATATTAAGATTTATTAAATAATTTTACTGATTGCTACTTACTTGATCAGTGAGCAGGTGCTGCATGATGACATTAATAACAGACTTGTGGAATTATGTTTTGTGCTAAATGTAACTAAAATTGTTCAGCAGCCATTTCTTAAAGCACTGTTTCAATTTCTTCTATGCACCTTTTGCAAACAGTGGTGTCAATTTACAGGGACAGAAAATGAGGGTGAAGTACATAGGAAATTCTGCTATGTATTTAATCCCACTAATTTGCTTTAGCTGGCTTTATGAGGTATGGAAAACGTTTTGCTCAGTATATAATAAAATAAGCTGCTATTTTGTAGATTTGTTCCTAATTATGGTATGCATGAACATTTATGTTAACAAAACAAAGCATTATTCCACTTCTGTCAAAAGTTCCATTTCATTATTCTCGTTTTGCCATGATGTGAATGTACCCTTTGTTGAGTATAATTTGTCTTTTTTGTTTTTTTTTACAAATCTCGTAATTTCCTCTCCAAGTTTCTCTGATTGGCTTTTTTGGTAAGTAAATATTTACTTGTAGTAATACGAGTTCAGTGCTTTGTAATTAAATTCAATTAACAAATCGAATCATTTACAGTAAGTTTAGAGTGTCTTTTTAAAAGTGATGATTTCACGAGAAGCTTCTTGAAAAGCAGTACCATTTGAAGTTATCGTAATGTTTCCTGAACCCTTAATGTGACATGTTGCATAATTCGTAACTTAACTTGCAAGCTACGGAATTATTATGCCATTCTATTATAATTTGTCGTTAATTAAATAAAATTATGTCATTGTGACATTATATTGAGTAAAATCTTAGCATTATTAAAACAAAAACAGAATAAATGGAAGGAAGCAAACTATAACATCTGTTGTTAAGAGTTTCAATCTTATGTTGTGAAATTTGAGGATGCTAGGAATAGTGGAAGACAGAAATTATTAAGAGTAATGGGTTTAATGAGCAGTTTAGAAGATAAAATTTTAGGTAAGCAGGGTATAAAATAGTAAAAAAAGGCTTTAATGATACTTGATATGTATATTTATTTGAAAGCATAGGAGTTATTTTTTATCACAGATGCCACAAATTTTCAACATGGGAATGGGCAATTAACTGAGTTTATAATCTAAAGTATTAGTTTTCTGAACATTGAAGCACTTCATAGTGAGCATATTAAACAATAATGTAATAATTTGATGAAATTACATGGTTTGTCAACTTAACTAACTTTTTTATTGCAACAAAGTAATAGATCATTCCAAGTGCTTACCTATTGGTTTTAATTCTCATTTTTAACTGCATAATTACAATAGATTTACTTCCATTTTATTATAGGATTTTATAAGTATGTTCTTGGCACCTCAGAATAATCAACGGTGCATTGTAGGTTGAATTTGGTATATTAAAGATTGGCATAATAGTTCTGTATCCTCAAAAGTGAACCTTCAAACATTTTCTCTATAATTGTTTCATTACTATTTTCATGAAGGAATAATGCTTTATTTTATTAACACATTTGTTCATAAAACATTGTCAAGGTAATGACTTTCATGCTCATCAGTTCATTTCTACTCATTTGGAATCAAAGTTCTTCCATTACTCTTTGATTATTACACTGGTTGCATGTCGTTTACTAAGTGAATTTTAAAGTAGGTCGTAGTGAGCTTGTTGGAAACATTGTGCCATAGTTCATGTCGTGTCAGTTTTTCAGAAGCCATTACTTCAGTCGTTTTTGTCACTTTTTATATTCATGATAAACTACTATGCAATATGACTTCATTATTATGGATATAAATGCATGTTACATGATAAACTAGAAACTTAACATTAACAAGATATTTATTGAATAGTTTGTAGTTTCTTTGATATTGATTTTATTTAAAATTATAACAAATTTGGTCTAACCTACCAGAGAAGTTTAAATCTTAAAATTGAATTACTCTGGAGAATCAAAGACACTATTTTAGATTAACTTTAACTATGCCAGTGTATCAAGATGTCAGCCCTGGAGTATATGAGAAAAATTGTGCAGGTATATTTGCCATGAGTTATCTCTTATTTTTTTGTAAATTGTATAGGGAGGAAAACAATATGTTTTACTTAATCTATAAGCATTTAGAGTGTAATTGAAAAATTAGCCTTCAACACGTTCATTTTAGATTTCATAATATAATTTCTATGTAAAAACATACAAATTCAAAAATGTATTTTTAAAAGTCATGACTTTTTTCATATATATCCGGTGACTTGAGATTGGCATTACACGGCTTAACATTCTATACAATGCTCGAACATAATGCTGAATGACTGTTCATCCTTCTGTTTGCAAATCACACAGTGATTTTCTGCATTGGAATATTTTCTAATTGAAATGATTCATGCATAAAAAATATTGACATTGAGGTTATCTTCTTACCTTTGGTTAAAGTCAATTTTCATTTCCATCTATCCAATGTGGAAATTCTGGCAGTTCACTAAACCCCATGCTAAATTAAATATCAGGAGTGCTAAAAGCTGTAAATATACATCAATGTGGAAAATGATAAAATTGCATGGAAATTAATGGAGATAAAAAGTAAATTATCATCTTTGGTGTTAGTAATGCCATTGTCTATCCCCACAAAAATGTCCGTGGTGTTGAAATAGTAGAATCATCTGCTAAGTTAAAGTTTTATCCAAAATGTTCACATGTATCTCATTCACACTTGAACAAATATTTTGCTTCTGCGAAATCATATAAACTCTTGAAATTGAGATCTCTTCAGGTGAATCCCCAGTTCTGATTACTTAAGACAATTTTGCTTTATATAATTATATGTGACATTATGGCAAACCTAATATTAGGACTCCTCTTGCTTAAATACTACAAATAATACAAATTTGTGTTGGTATAATGTAGTGACTGTTTTACTGTTTATTGTGATTAAATTTTCTTGCTATTCATCACAATTTACACAGAATCTGTTGACCTATAAATTCATCCATGTTCACCTTCACCTGTTTGTTGCCCTCTTTATGTATTCAGACAATTCCTCATCGATATTACAATATTCTAATAATAATTTACCAGTTTATGCCTTTTTAAAAAATTTTAAATGAATGGTAAGAGATATTTCCATATTAATTTACTCTCATGCTTGTGCATGTTTTTTTTTTAAGGTAGTACATAATTAGTCTTCTCATTTTTCCATCTGATCATTATCGAAAGATTAATATTGGATTAGAATTCCTCTCTAGTCATCTAATAAAGTATTATATTAACAATATGATTAAATGTATGTTTACAGAGCTCTGTGTCAACATTTTGCTAAATGATTTCATGTTAGGTGACTTACATCATTGGAGAAATGTGGTTCTGTTAGTACTTCCATTTATGAGTTTTAGTATTACCTTATTAAATTGGCCATTTAATTTTGGCATATATTATTATATCTCCATCCTCATTTTTCATTGAGAGGAGGAGGGTGAAAATATGAGTCATGTTACATGGGTGAATATCCCATCCTGATCTGCTCCTCCTTGTTATTGCTTGCAATGAAAGTTCATATTTATGTAGATCCTAGCCCTTCATCACGTTATAATAAGGCATCTGTCATGATTTGACCAGTGATCTCTAATATGTTAGAAGTTCAAGGGAGTAGACATGTTAGACATGAATTATTTCGGCATCACACACCTCTTTCTCCAAATCTTGAGTGATTTAAGACAGCTTTTTCAAAGAGACTCTGACCTGTTGTAATTTTAATTTATTACTTGCATGTTCGCGATTTTCTTTTATGATCGCATCAAGGGAATGAGATTTTTTTCTGAGATCAATGTGTTATGTTGCTCCTGGCACCCAAAAACTTTGGTTTGTGGCACCTACTAGATAAACTTGGAACAGGTTGGTCATGTTTCATAATTTAACCAACATCCAGTGGACTGCATGACAAATTAAAACTAATTGTTGCCATATTTTTTTATGAATCTTTTTTACAATGCAACAAGTGCCAGTGAAACTTCTATAATGGCATCTAAATTATTTTTAAGGACTATTTTGTTGATCACGTTGTATTTTTCATAAATCACTTTGGTGAAGTATAAGCTTTTGGTGTAATTTGTCTCAGAATATATTCTCTAAATAATTCTCTTTGATTTAAGTTAATGCATTGTTTTTTTGTGGAAAAATTAATAGTTACACTTACATTAATGGCCACTGACGTAATTGATTTTGTTTTTGAGAGAGAATGAATTTTGGATCAAATTAAGCATTTTAGAGTGAATTTTAAAGAGAAGCAAGAAATCAATACACACATGGTTGGGGTTACACTCGCCCACCCTATAGGTGCTCCAGTGAACCACTGTGGGAGCAGCTACAGGACTTCCAAGAGTGCAGCCAATCCCTCCTCCACGTACCCCTCCTCATTGCAGGCGAGGACGATTCCACCCCCGAACACCAAACCAACCACTATCACCACCATAGCCAACGGCGGAGCGGTACCTCGGGTGGAGTTTCCACAAGACGTGGAGGTCATGGGGGCAGCAGAGGTTCCTGGCCTGGCCGACAGTACTACCACCAAAGTCAGCGGCAGCATCAACCATGATCATCAGCAACCAACAGACACCAATTACAGCCACCATCAACTCCCAATCCGCAACTCAGGGATGAAGGCGAGGACATTTCGTCAAAGGAAAAAGAATGCGGTGTCTTAGGGAGTTGATGGGGGCGGGTATCGAGGCCAGGCTGTGAGGATGGTTATAAAAAAAATCTTTTTTTTTCTCTCCTTGTAAAAAAACTGTCAAAAAAATATTCATCTTCATCATGTTCCATTTACTTTTGACTGATTGTGTTATTCAAGAGTTGTTACTCCTGTGTGAAGAACTGTGTGTTGCCACTGCAGCAAGTGAGAAGTGTTGCAGTTTCAAGTTTTCTGGTCAAGGCAACAACTTAAGGAAACCGTGGTCTTATTCTGGATAACTGTGTCTTTGTGAATCTTTTTGAGTGATTTAGTGAATGGGATGTTTCCTATCCTATTTTTCTTTCTTTCTGGTGTGAATGACGTGTGTGAATATTTCCCAGTATGTGCGAATGTCTACCAGGGTTTATATCATATGTTGACTATAAGCAAATGAAATACTATCTTTAAAAAAAAAAGAAAAAAGATAAAGCCTAAAAAAATGATAAAACATAAAATAAAAAATGCAACCAATATTGAGGTATATGATTTATTTTTTAAACGAGGAAAAGAAATGGAAATGTGGTAAAATTATTTCCCTTGCCTTTTTTAATTCATATTTATGGCCAGATAATTAATTTTACAGTAACCTATCGAAAATCTTGAAAATGGTGGTAATCACCCCTTTGTCTCTATGGATGCTAATACATATGTAGGCTTTTTATTATCCCCATAATTACAAGCCTCCAATCAACTGACACAAGCCTTAGATTTGTTATCAAGAAATGTATATGTATGGATATGTGACCAGGAGTGATAGGACTTGTGTGAAATCTCTATTCTTGACCTTTTACTAAGGAGCCACAATTCCATGTGTTAGGGTTTTTTTAGTTGAGGAGCGCAAAATGAAGCAAGTAATTGTTTGGGGAAAGCACTTTTAGTTTATTGAATTTGAAGAGTACAATTTCAAGATGTGCAAAGGGACCATAATGGATCAGAATAATAGTGCTTTTCTGGGCACAACAGATGAATGGAAGCTAGAACTTCCATCCAGTAAAATATTGAGTGCCATCTGTAGAATCTGGCAGCTCTCTGATTGAGAAAATTTGTTTCTTTATAGCTCTTCCAAGCTATGCTTTTAATGGCCACAAAGCATTGGCAAGCTAAGATATTCACCAGACTTGCCCTCCATACCTAGTGACTGTTTATTCAAACGTGCCTCTGTGTCTGTCTTTCTGTACAAAGATAGAAAAAACCAAGTTGGAAATGAATGTTCTTTATTGATATTAATATATTTGATCACAATATCAATATTGGTTAGTGTATTTTTGTAGTGGTTAATAAGCAGTGGTGACATTTTTATTTATTTATTTTTTGTTGTCAATATTTGAAAATGCATAACTACTTAAGTGCCATGAAATTTGTTGTCTTTAGTCATTAATTGGCAACTCTCCCTGTGTTCATGGCAAGTTGGGTTTTGAGCAACTGTTTTTTTATGACACCAAAACCCATGGGCTTTTTCTGTGATACAGAGCATAAAAAACCATAACTTTACAAACACTGCCAATATTGTTGGAACTGTCTTATTATGATGCCTTTGAATTAATTATTAAATTTTTTGCTATGATATGTGGTGAAATTTTGAGTGATATGAGTATTGTCTCCTATCTGTGTAGTACTTACACCAGTTATAACTTAATAGTGTACCATTTATCTCCAGCCTATGCTCTTATTAGATCTAAATCATGTGACATTTTAAATGGACTAATAATATGTTCTTCACCTGGAAAAGTTTATATCATGAAATGTAATTAGAAATTTCTTGGTTACATATTGCTGTCCTGTTTTGTGGGCACGGCCAGAATTTATCCATCCTATTTTATTTTACTATTTTGTAACAAATTTGAAGTAGGATTCCCCACAGGTGAATGAATGTTTTAAAAATACATTATGGAGTAAATATGGCTGTATTGTATATTAAGCAATTTCTACGTCGGAGGAAGTTTGCATTAAAGGTTTTCATGAGTTACATAAATCCTAGTCATGAATGATATGCCAAATACTATTATAAAAAAAGCTATGATAGGTGTTCAATTCCTGTATGGAAGTAAAAGTGATTTTTTTGAGTGATTTAACACTGGGTGCTCTGTACAGTTAGTCATAGTAAAATTGATCAGTATTTCTGTACTCTTTGCATATCAATTAACCAACTTGGAAATATTTAGCAATACTGAGGTTTCAAATTCATTTCAAAATTATAGTTATTCAGACAAGTAACCTGCTGCATATTGTGTATTGCTTCTCAAAAAAGTTGTGGCCATTTAAATGTTCTTTGAATTTTATATTCAAAGTATTGGCAAATATAGTTTTTCACTTTTATAAGTTTACTCATTGTCAACTGCATGAAATCTTTTTTAAGTTATCTATGACTATGTTTTTATATTCAATAATGAACGTTAAATGATTAAAAATGGTAAGCTGTTATGAAGAAAACCATTCATTCTTATCCACACCAAATCCTGTTTGATTTATGAAATTTCCCGCTCATGGAGATGCGACGCCATTGATAGGTCCGTATTTCTTTGAATATGCTACATCTGATTGGCTAAACCTGCTCTCTGGTACAGTCGTGTTGCCGGTAGGGGTCCGCCATGTTTACCAATGGGAGTATGTGTACTGTGGAAGGGAATATGTAGTATATAATTTGTTGCAAAAGAAATATTAACAATTATATATTTTATTACCAATCAGAGGATTAATTTTTATGTAATAGGTATATATTAATACAGTCTTCAATAAAGAATTGTCGCTCTTTAATTACTTGTTGTTACTGAAGAACCCTTGTTTCACTTGCGCGGGACCACATTGTGGGTGATATCGGATTTACGTGTTTAGAGTCTACGACCCTTGACTTTCAAGATGTTTAACCAGGCTACAGCTCTGGGTGGCACGTCTACCTTTGCAACAACTCCTAGTACAGCAAATCCGATGAGAGATTTTGAAGTAGCTTCACCCCCGGACGATTCCATTTCATCCCTAGAATTTAGCCCAGGGTCAATACCTCAGAATTTCCTTATTGCTGGCAGCTGGGACGGCAATGTAAGTTGTACATACTGTTATCGTGTGTCTTTCACGTAGTGTGGAAGGTAATATTTGATTTTTTTCGTCTTACGTTGATTTGAAAATTCCATGTGGTTTCTTCAGGTAAGGTGCTGGGAAGTTGAACAAACTGGGAAAACTATCCCCAAATCTATGCAAACGATGCAGGGCCCGGTCATGGATGTTTGTTGGAGTGATGTGAGTTGGAACAAACTTTTTCTTTCAAACTTAACCTTTTTAGAATCTTAACCTTAAAACTTGATTGTATAGGATGCTGCCAGAGTGTTTATTGCATCATGTGATAAGATGGTTAAATGCTGGGATTTGCACAGCAATCAAACTGTTCAGGTGGCAGCTCACGACGCTCCGGTTAAGGCATGCCATTGGATTAAAGCTCCTTCGTATACATGCCTTATGACAGGTTCCTGGGATAAAACTTTGAAGGTAATCATAGTTACTTAAGGTTTAAAATTATTTTTTCTATTCTCGCATGTCGTCCTTTGCACCAAAATATATCCCAATTGTGTGGTTCTTTACATCAAATTTCAGTTGTTTATTCTTTCTATCCTGTTCCTTACAGTTCTGGGACACTAGAACCCCAAGCCCGATGTTAACGATAAATCTTCCGGAGCGATGCTACTGTGCTGATGTGGTGAGATTTTTTTACAGTTTGATATATTCCAATGTCAAACTGTTCAAAGTAACCATGAATATATGGGAATTAAATATATTTTATGCTTTGCAGTTTTGTTTTGTGATGTGTGTGACCTATTTATGAATTGAAGTAATTTGTGGGATAACCTCTGTGAAAGTGACATGTTTAGTATTTACTTTTATCGTGTATGCTCGGTTCTGCCGGCAGAAAAAGTCATTGACTTCCAGAACCACTAGCATGGTTGAGAAAAGGTTGATATTAGACTGGTTCTGAGGACTTAGAAGAATCTCATCAACATATAGTTTCACTTGATTTTATGCTGAAAAAAGAGTTGCACGAACTATGAAAGGACAAGAATAGACTTGTCAAAAGGAATAAAAATTACTCATCGCTCGAAAAAGAAATCCTGCTTTATTTGCTTTTCAGGATTATCCCATGGCTGTGGTAGGCACTGCGACACGGGGTTTAATTGTCTACCAGTTGGAGGGGAAGCCGCAGGAATTTAAAAGGATAGAATCACCACTAAAATACCAGCATCGATGTGTTTCAATTTTTAGAGACAAGAAGAATTCCCCAGCAGGTATGGTAGTTTTCCTTAAACTATTTTGGTGGTATACTCTTTATTTATGAATTGCCTTCTAAGTTCTTTTCAAAATGAAATGCAAGGCAGTGCCTAAGAGCACAGGCTTTCCCATTGAAGTCGTGGGTGACAGTCAACTGTTATGAAATGTTCAACTTTTAAAATAACTCAAGAAGTCTTGTTATGTTCACCATTTGGTTGTTTTAGTTTAGTTTTTTACTTTGCCTAAAGTAATATAATCATGGAAAATTTTGTCAAGTTTTATGGTATGCTCCTCCACAGGATAGTTCTGTACAAATGGATTCATACAATTATAAATTATGATTGAATGATTAAGCAGCATTGCAGTCATGAAAAAATGTTCTCCTTACAAATATGTGTATTCTTATTATGTGCATTTCCATCTTTACCGCAATGATAATGTTGCACATATCACATATTGACCTTTTGTACAGTATAATATTTAAACTGATTAGCTTCCCTTTGTGACATTTTGTTGTAATTTTATGGCCACAATTGTGGGGTAATTGAGTTTCTGGCAGATTGAAAGAAGTTTTGTAAGACATTATTAGGGTAATATTGTTTGGGTTCCTTCTTGTTGGATTTTAGGGAAATTTTTGTAAATAATCATGATCTTTGTGAGTTTTAAATAAAGGGATAAGTGGACTATTGTCAACTGACTAAGGCAACTGTACAGAAATAATTTGGAGATCCAAGAAATATATATTTTTTCAATTTTGAGACCATAAGGTTTATTTATTTTAGTAATTGATTATCAAGATGGTAATCCACCAGCTAAGGTAGATTTTTTATGAGCTCCAGATTAGAACAACCTAACTTCACCTTAACTTAAATTCCTCTTCAATTCTGTATACTCCCTAACCCCAATCAAACCAACGAGACCTATTCTCTCCCTTCATTACTGACTTTCATGCCTTTTGAGCCAAAATATCTGTCCTATCAGTTTTCCTATTATTGTGAGTATACTTTCATCCATCTCTTCTGATGGCTCTTTGGACTAATTTTTTGGTCCATTCACAGAAATGACTGCTATCAAATACAGGAGGTACAATCAGTCAAGTTAATACTTTGCCACCTCTATTGATCATCATGATACAATTGCAGTCTGAAGATTGTTTTATCTATACGAGCACTCAAACCTAACTTGTCACCTTCTAGCCTCTTCACACTTTCAAAGCTCTCATATAAATGAGTAAATTGTTGAGAAATAAGAATTACGTACTACGTATTTTTCCAATAAGAATTTTAATCTGGTACGATTAGTTTCAATGCTACAGCGTCATCTTCAGGTATCTGAAGAT
>WURS02000013.1:9676396-9689787 GCA_011762765.2 Rhinocypha anisoptera | reverse complement strand
AATGCTACAGCGTCATCTTCAGGTATCTGAAGATGACGCTGTAGCATTGAAACTAATTGTACCAGATTAAAATTCTTAGTAGAAAAATACGTAGTACGTGATTCTTATTTCTCAGAAATGGATTTCCACATAGTTATGCCTGAAAATATAGAGTAAATTGTTATCGAATTAAAGGAGACAACCAATCAGGATGGTGCTCCAGCCTAATTTATTGATCATTGTCTGAAGTTTGCAGTCAGGTGATTGATTCCCTGAGTCCCACCTTAACATAATTCCCTACCTCTACCTCTCCCAACATTCTTCCAGCCACTACAGCCTTCTTCAACAGCCCATTGTCTCTCAAGTATCCCTTCCATCCACCTTTCCTGCCATCGTTCGACTTCACTCAACAATTGTCTATCCTCTCTTACTGATCTTAGCACTTCATTAGTTTTCTTGGGTCTTGTACGTGATGGTGGTTCACTAAACTCATCATATTAAAGTATTTATTTTGTGAAAAAGTGTTAATCTTTTTTTATTATTTTAATTTTATTGTTAGTTTTCTTCTCTTTCCACATCACCATCCCCATTCTTCCCCAAAAGCCTCTTATATCTGCTCATCCTTCCTCATTAGTCAGGTTTCAGATCCATATAATGCTTCACACTATATGAGGGTTTTCACTAATCTTTTCTTCATGACTGTCCTTTTAAGTCCCTCTGATCAACTCTTTCCTTTTCACGAAATCCTATTTTACTAATGCAATTCTTCATCTAATATCCTGGTCACTACAATGTTACCCACATAAGTAACCTTTCTACTTTTCTATCTTTTCCAACTTATGTTGTCGAGATTCATATATAGTTAAGCTTTCTTACTTTTTGAGAATCTTATTACTTTCATTTTATTATTATTAGTCAACATCCCAAACCTGAATAGCACACAACAAATTCTGCAGGCCTTTGGATGAATGACTGATTAGGGCTTGCCTTGAAATGTATATCCTTACTCTGCATATTTATTTTGGGGTAGAGTTGGGCGATTTTAAGGAATGAATCAATTGGACCAAATTGATTCCAATCGTACTGTGTGATTTGATTCGCTAAAAAAATTGGACCCTCCAAATCTATTTTAATTGCGTCATGTGAATCGATTTGAATTGGAATCGTGACCTAGTCGAAATTGGAAATCGGAATCATAACATCATCGAATTGGAAAGGAAACTAATCAAATCAGAATCACATAAATCGAATCAAAATAATAAGGAATTGTATTAAAATAATCGATTTCCGAGTGAATCGAATTGGAATCACCCATCTCTATTGTAAAGGTCTCTTCCTTCAAAGCTTTAAATTATGAATTGAAAGTAAATAGGGGCGGCCATCAACTTGTCCATGTAATTAAGTTATTGCAAAAGAAAGAAAATTCTACTTTGTAAGTGGTTGTAATTGTTTTTTTTTTGTATACCTTAACAGATGATGAGGATGATTAGATCACAATTTCCAAGGTTGGATGTAAGTCTAGCACTTTATGAAACAAAAATTTTCAAATGTATCAATAATGAAGATTTTGTCATGTAGATATTGTTATTTTGTGTAATATGGATAAATGAGTAATAGAATTAACTTTTAATTCTCCACAAATAAAATTTTTATTTGAACCTAGGTTGTTACTTCACCATCATTGGATATTAGTGTAGGTAGTAATGTTGAAACCCAGATCAAAATTAATATTTTATTTGTGGAAAATTGCAAGTGTATTCCATTATGCATTTTAATGTATAATTATTGTGTGCTTGTAATTGTTTCTAATCAACGTGGTAACTCTATTTGGATGAATATGATTGTGCATATCGTGTATTTGTGTTGGAGACAAACAAGGCAGTGCATGAAAGAAAATAGGCTTAATTGTGATTAATTCATTTTCTATGTTATTCCACATCATAGTTTGATAATAAACAAAGTCCTTTACTAATTCCTAATCATATATTCTAGGTTTTGCCCTTGGCAGTGTAGAAGGTCGAGTGGCTATACAATATATTAGCCCTCCAAATCCAAAGGACAACTTTACTTTTAAGTGCCATCGCTCAAATGGCACTCCTAATGGATTTCAAGATATTTTTGCTGTGAGTGTGATAATAAAAAAATTTAACTACATTGCCCAAAATTGGTACTTTTACATGTACAGATTTAAAGGCGTGCTTAAAATATTTCCTTATTTTGTTTATTATTAAAGCTAGCTGAGCCAAAGTTTTATTTTCTAATTGAACGAATATCTAATTGTGGAACTTATTTTGTACTATGTAGTATGAGGGTTGGAACTTGAATAGTGGCAACACTACTGTGGAGATGGCGTGAATCGGAACCGAATAATGTCGCTAATACCACATGTTAGTTAAATATCTACCTTACGTCAGAGCAAATGGACTCTCCCTTCCCATATCACACGCATGTGCACTGATGAGAAGAACAGACTGTTGTGTTAGCTGGTGGTCGAAACATGTTGTCACGATGTTTTTGAAACAGGAACAGCAGAGTTAGATTGAATGTCCAGTGGTTGTACAGCACGGCAGTGTCATCAAGGTCTTCAAGAGACCTGCAGGGAATGTGCATTGGCTTACTGGACAGTGGCAAGGTGGGTAAGAGCCTTAAATGAGAGATGCCAAAATGTGGCAGACATGCGTTGGTCAGGTCGTGTTATCGTCAGTGAAGAAGTGGAGCCTAGCTCCCTACCACGTTCTTGACACAGTACTGGACAGTGATGGATGCCATACAATGCACTGGCTAGCCCTGAGAGATAGGGTCAGCACATACCACTGTGCTTCACATTCTGAAGGAACGCCTGGGCATGAGAAAAATTGTATTGCGATGAGTTCCGCATGATTTAATGGAAATGCAGAAATGGCAACAATTTGTCGCTGCTCATAACCAATTGGGGCCCTATGAGTGTGAAGGAGAGGCCCTTTCTTAAACCATATCATTATGCCGGAAGAGACATGGGCCAAATCATACAAGCCCCTATTGAAGCCCCAATCGAACGAAGGGCATCATTACGGGTCACCACGATTATTGAAAGTTTGTCAAAACCCTAGCAATGTGAATGTTATGGCGACTCTCGTGTATGACCGTGATGGCGTTATGTTGGCACATACCATTCCCTCATAGCAGACCGTCAATGCACTGTATTACTGTTCATTTTTGGAAAACAACCTGTGGCCAGCTTTGAGAAAGTAACTGCGACACTTTCTGCAAAACCCACCCATCACTTTGCAGGGCAATGCTCGGCCGCATACAGTGGCTGATTTGTCGGATCGATGGGGCTGGGAAGTGCTCTACCATCCACCATACTCCCCGGACTTAAGCCCTTGTGACATTGACTTGATTCTTAAGATGAAGTAACCACTTCGTGGCATTCACTTCAGAACTGTTCCAGAAATTCTTCAAGCTGCATTGTGCTTCATCCAACTATCAATGAATCCAACGACTTCCATGTCGCTGGCAATGGGTTGTGCACAATGCTGGTGACTACATTGAAAAACAGATAAAACTTGGTCAAATGTATCTCTGCATAAATAAATACATAGTTGCCACTATTAAAGTTCCAACCCTCTGACTATTGTGCTTGATTATGTTTATCTAGGCTTAAAAGTTATTTTTGTCTCTTACATCTTTTCAACTCAATACAAACAAGGTATGTGAGAAAATCTTTAATTTTAACTTATGGTGTGGTGTTATTGCCACTGCACTTCTCTCCTCCAGTTTCCTTGCTCATTTATTTTCTATTTATAAAGGGGTTACAACTTGTTGGTTATATCTGCTTTATGATGTAACACAAAAGCATTCATTAAACAAACTATAATAGTTGGTGGTGCTCATGAGCATAGTGGTTGTCCCACACAATTAAAATTATTGGATTGGTTGTATATTACAAGCCCAGTGGGTAGTGTGCTTGGCTACTGATCAGGGGAGGTTACATGCAATTGGGCTTAGTATTCGGTGAGCTCCACCCTCGCCTATCCAAGTGACACTATTGAAGACTCTATTTTACTTGTACAGATCAAATTTTGCATTGATTGAGGTACTGATTTTAGGATTATTCTGTTCCGATATGATATTTAACTTGATTCGAATCTTTTTAGGTGAATGACATATGCTTCCATCCTGTACATGGTACATTAGCAACTGTTGGTTCTGATGGCCGCTTTAGCTTTTGGGATAAAGATGCCCGAACCAAACTCAAGTCATCGGAGCCAATGGAGCAACCTATTACCCGCTGTTGTTTCAACCATAACGGACAAATATTTGCTTATGCTGTCGCCTATGATTGGTCTAAGGTAATTAATATTTTCTACTAGTACAATGTAATCTGAAAGCTGTTAAATGTCTATCAACTTTTAAAAATGCTGAGATTATTTTTGTGTTAAACAAAGTTTAGCACATAATAAGTTACCAATTATTTTTTTTCCTGTCATTATGATACATATAAGTACAATTCATACTGCCTCAAGGTCTGGCAAAACTTATCAGAAGTGTGGTGACGGGTGGTTTCATTGTTACAAAGTAATTGTCATTTAGTTATAAAACATTAATTTGCATAATTCTTAAGATGCTCACAAATGTGTTCTTGCATAAATAATCACTAATGCAGTATAGTTTAATTTTTAATTAGTTGAATTACTTTATTATGTATATAGTAGTAGACTGTGGGCACTTAATTTTCAACTATCGTTTGCTCTTTTATTTCCTCTAAACATACTTCATTTCAGTTCTAGGTGACTTGCTATGCAATTGAATTCTTCCATTCATGTCTGGCACCTTCCATTTTTTTAAGTGTCCTCTGCTGTTATGGGATCTTTCTGTTTATATATATTAGCTTCTTTGATAAAATATCATAACACAATATTGATACACACCCCGCAAATCTTCAAAATAATCTCTCGGTTATCTCTTCCCACATTTATTCCGAAAAAGCTACATTCTTATTCTTTACTGTACTCAAATACTCTTGATCCCTGCCTTCTTTATTGCCCTTACTTTGCTACACCCTTGAAAGTCACTGCTAAATTTATTCGGCTTCCATATTCATCCACAATCTTCCTGCATTTATATACATTTTTTCTTTGTATCATGATAGCACTACTTTCTTATTCTCTCAGCAGTTATTTTGTAATGTGATTGTAATTATTAATTACTGTTGCAGGGTCATGAATTTTATAATCAGATGAAAAAGAATTACATATTCCTGAGATCATGTTATGAAGAGTTGAAACCAAGAACAAAGACATAATTTGTGACATCGTTCATCGCTGACATACCTTGTTTTAGCCATTCCAATCCTGGACCAGCAAAGGAGAATGATCAATGATATATATGTAATAAGTATAATGAACAACAAGGAATTGAAACAGTAAAAATATTTATTGATCTCATTGCAAAATTATTTGTTCAGTTAATATAAAGTTGACCAGCATTTTGACTCTTCGAGTATGTACAGTTCATTGTATACAATTTTCAACGATTCACGTAATTGATATTTTTTTGACAATAAAGTGTGAAAACATTGATTCTGTTCTCAATAACTTTTACATTATGCTTTACTGATTCTTCCAGATAAACAGTACATGTATATTATTATAAAATTATTTCATTTTTAAAGCTTCTAGTCAGCTCTTTGTAAGGTAAAACAATTGAATTTAGTAATATAACTTCAGATGGAACAGTTACACTGCACCCTGTAAATTCCAAAAGAAAAAGACTGTTAGCATTTGAGTGTAAGCATAGCCACAATATACTTAAATGTTTCATCTTAAGTTGCTTGAAATAATCATACTTCAGTCAAATCTCAATTGCAGGGAAGTTGCATTCCATAAATAACATTAATTCAAAGGCAGTATTAGTTTCATACTTGGTGGAAAAACCTGGCAATGCCACATTTCTATTTCCTAACCCCATAGTTTTGCTGCACAAAGACCTAATGTTGATGTGCTGCAGTGAAACCATGGTCCTAGGATATGAAATTGTGGAATTACATTGTGTTTGTTCCCTTATTACTATATGATGAAAGATTTCCACCAAACTTGAAACTATTTCTTATAAAAGCAAGTTAATCCTGTAAAATATTAACTTTGCAATAATAGTAGCGTAAAATGCATTCATTGAAAAATAATTTTAATGAAATTTTATCAGATTAAAAAATGGCCACTGACAATATTGAATGTATGTCAGATGTCAAGATTCTGTATGTTCTGTACCTAAATATCTGACTTCAAATTATTCTGCTACATCCACTCAGATTACAGCAAAAGCATAAAAATAATCCCTATGACTTCTCAAGATCAATTGTATGTTAAAATTATAGGAACAGATAAAAAACATAGTCTAATAAAGATACTTCGAAAAGAAAAATTTCAGAGCAGTGTTAAAATGGAATACCTTTGAAATTGAAAAGGCTTTGCACTCAGTTCTGACTGGGTCGACTTAAATTCTAATCAAGGCATGCAAACAAGAGAAGAATGTTTTATTTTCCCTTGATCACTCCAGATTTTTCAACCATCCATAGAGTTATAGGTGACCATGCCTTGTTAAATGCTTGTACCTCACACCAAATATAGTTATTGATGTAAGGCATGGTGGTATTCAGCAATCAGTACCTAATATGGTGATGGATGGGTTCAAACGACCATCTGAGTTGAAAAGTGGTGCCATCTCCATTTTGGCAAACGGTTTATCTGGGTTGGGATCACATGGGGTGCCCTCCACTCTGGCCCATGCTCCAACGGTGCTCCCACTTCCGAGGACAGAGTGCAACACAAGACTGTGATCTGACACATGAGCCCCGGAGAGAAGAATGGATTCTCTTATACGCACACCAGGTCCAACAAATGCACCTTTGCCTACGCTGACATTTGGACCAAGCTGCAATTATAAAATTTTCTCTGGTTATTTGGCAGCTACAAGCAAAATTCCTTACACCTACAATCTGACAGGTAATGGGTACTCAGCTCCTTTTGCTATTTTGTAGTAAGCAATGAAAACATTCACATTAAAAAGGTTTTCCAGTGAAATACATAGACCTATTTTCCAAAAAAATATTATCACTAAAGGTGCCTAGTATTTATGACAAGAAAAGCTCACCACAGCTGTATGGTGGACAGATGCAGTCGGGTGAACATGAACATCCCCTATTATCTTTGGGGTGGTAGCATCACCACTCCCTGGAGGATGCAGTCTTTCAGGCCTCTTCTTCTTAAAGAGCTCCAGATAATGGCGGTTGGCATAAATTGCAGACCCAGCAGTCTTAAGCTGTGACCACCATTTGGATGTGGGAAAGGCAAAGGCCTTCCCAGTTCCTGCGAGTGGCATGAGCAGGTCTTGCTCAAACCGAATTAAATCCTTCCCATTGCTGTTCTCAGGACCTGGGCCATAACTAAGGGGAAAATAATGGTTGCTAGAATAAATTATGGCGGAAACATTAAGAGGTAAGGTAAACGCTCTCTATTCATATTTTTCTACACACTTGTAATATTCTTCCTGCTTTTTGTTGAAGATGGCAGCTATGGTCTGAAATATATCAAGGGAGCAAATATACACTCCACAATTGATTAAAGTTGACACAAAGGTTGACGGTTTCTCCACGTAATGCTTCACTTCAAACGTTTCGCGATCTTCCACTATACATCCGTAATTCATAGACTGTTGTCGGGTCGCCTCCGTTGCAAGTATGGTGACGAGGGGGGAACAGCATGAAGTTCCATTTTCTTTATTACCATTCATGGCTCTTAGCACTCTCACTCGATGAGATTCATGCATTTCCACGAGTGGAAAATCGGCGCATACGTCTCCATTTAATACAAAGAAAGCTTCTGGGTTACCACTTCTAATTTGATCACGAAAGTGAAATAAACCTCCTGCTGTGCCTAATGATGTGTACTCTTGTAAGTATCTGTAAAAATATAACGAGAGATCAATAGCATGACCTGTGGGTGTCAGAAGAATATTTTGTTCTATTTTTAGTTTATTAAAAAATATGAAACATACATTTGCATTCACTCATCTCGAAGCAAGATACCGAAAATGAAGCTCAGCATGGAGATGACGTTCTTACCGTATATTTATTTTGTACTCTTGAATCATGTCGGTGACAAACTGCGACAAATCTGAAGCCGGGAAGTATCCCAATAGAATTATTTCTTTTAAGTTTGGAACACTACAACATGCCTCAATATGATGTTGGACTAGAGGAAGTCCTGCCACAGGGAACAGTGGTTTCGGAATATCAAGAGACAGCGGTCGAAATCTTGTCCCTAATACGGACGACCGTGATTAATGGATGTGTTGGAATGCTTCATGAGAAAAATGACATCATATAGTTTACTTGCCTTTTTGCGGTCCTCCTATTAATATCACAGCTTTCAACATTTTATCACTAAACGAATAACTCGTAACGACTGCCACGGCAACACTAAGTGCCAAGCAGTGATAAGATCCCAATACCGAACGCAATGCAACGTAGTCTATTTTGTTTACGAAGGTGAGCGCTGATCTGTTCTAAAACCTGAAAAATCCTCTGGTGCCCTCTGTATTACGTTTCTGGAAGTATAGTTTAAAAAATACGAAAAATCAAACACTCAAAATTATAATTTCCGTAATTTATAACACGAATATTGATGGAAAGTGACATATAAAATTATTAAACATTGATCTGGCATTTATTTATTTGTATTAATGATAAATTTAAAATCACACACACATTTGACTACAAATATTTTGTTATGGCCGAACAGATATGGCTTCTTCTAAATGTGTTTATTTTATGTTTGTTATTGTAGCACTTCTTGCGAATTCAGGTTAGTTAAAACAGGGTATTGGTAGAAATGCAGTGAAATATTAGTGGAAAGTGAGCTACAGGACGCAGTCTTGCAAACATTATTTTGTTACATTGTATTTGACTCTCTCCTACAAGTGTCAAAAAATGAAACACTTTTCCTCGTAATTCTAAATTAATCAGATGCTTTAATTTCTGCAAATAATTATTTGATGCATGGCTGATGTCAATGTTATGTTATTTCATCCACGTGCGCTTGTTTTTAGGTGATATTACTTATGGCACGAACGTTGGTAGTTACTTGATAGAAGATGAGAGCCAGGAGGAGGAAACTTCAGGCCATAAGAAGTTGCTGAATTCCCAAAATATGATAAATTTGCCCACCTATAAGTGCTACTCTTGTGAACCGCCCGACTGCTCGGTCCTGCCGCCTTGTACAGGTGCCCTTCAGGTTGGTAAAACCCATTCTCCATATAAGAGCATTCTATTTGTAAATAGATGTCATTATTTAATTATTCGTTTCGTACGAATATAAGAGGCAATACAACATAGAATTAATACATCTGAGAACTATGCATGTTGCCACTCGTGCTTCACAGTTAACAACGTAGATTGTATATATATTGTTTATATTAAATGGCATAAATTGGATGATATTTTATGCAAACATTTTGCGAATTTCTAATAATGGCCAATGGTCATATTTTTCATTTATAAAGCATAACGTGTCGAATTACCAGAGTCACTACAAGCAAAAATGTGTATCCGTACTTTTTCGACAATTAAAAAAAAATAAATTTAGTGTATAGTTTGAGTTTGGTTTTGAGTAAGATATTGTATTCATGAATACTCATTTCATATATCTGAATTTGATTTCATGTATACATGACGTTAATATTTCTTCTATGCCTTTCATCCTAATTGTATTGTGCACGGCATGTTTGCATGTTTTTTTAGATTTCACTTGATCATGTTCACTATTATCTCCTTAATATGTGCACTGATTGAATTCCACAATTGCTTTAAGTATAGATTGACCAGCGGTACTCAAGTTACTGTTTTTCAAACTTATTGTAACTGTTGCTTGTTAAGGAGATTTATGATAGTGGCAAAAAGATTTCAGGAGAGTCAAAATGGTGAAGTTTTCATTTTGCCATTAAACAGTACCGCATTATAGCTTCTTTCATATAAGTGGCCTCTTTGTCATTTGTATGTATTAAATATATTTTAGAACTGTAATCACTGTATCAGTGAGGTCTCTCTTTCCCACTGTTACTAGTCCTGTTAGTGATGAAGTCATTCATGTTGATTAATGGTTTATTTAAATACAATGGTGTCTTTTGTAAATAAGCCATCGGGAAATTCTCTCAATGTTTTATAGCAAAGTTGGAATTATTTTCGAGCATATCAGGCATTTCAAGCATATTTTCAAGCAATTCAAGCATACGAAAATTATTTATATAACTTGTCTAATGGTGACATTCTGTCCACTACTTTTGTTCATGTTTGAATTAATACATTTCTAAATGCATTGGCCTATAAAATCATAAATGGCTCCATCCACTGTTACTTCAACTAGTAAGTCTTTAGACACTAAATAAGTCTTCACTACAGTCACCTATCGTTGTCCACCTAGAGGTTGATTAAAAGCAGATTTTTCTGTGTATCATTATGTAGGCACTCATGTGGACCATTAAGTATGGGTCTTAAATTTTTCCTCTCTGGTAAAGCCAAGTTTCCTTCCATGCAGATATTCTCAATGTTTCTACCACATGTCAGGAAAAGTGTTGATAGAATTTTCAAGTATTATCACTTTATATTCTATGCTTGTTGCCCCTCCAAATCCATAGATTTAAGACTAAATTTGTTTCTTTAGTAATCTTGTGTAGACTTTTTTTTTCACATAATAAGTACTTGTTTTAGGCATGTTTCCAGCTGCCACAGTCAAGTAAACGTTTGTAAAATCCCAACAGTAATTATGAGGGAATGAAATTATATAGAAATTAACCTGTTATACATTAATACAATATTTCATAGTACAATAAAAATATATGTACAATATTTCATTACATTACCTTTACAAATCTTAAGGTTTTTTCAACTTCTCCCTGGGATTGTTACTTTCATCTTTTCTTAATGCAAGTCAATTGCATCAATTGAGGATTGTGAATATTGTCGTTTCCATAAGCTCATTTATACTCTTCTCCTTATGTTATTTAGTGTTGGAAATCAAGAGTTCGTGATACAGATGGTCTGGAACGAATATCTAGGGGTTGTACCAAAAGCGTAGATCAGCTTCCCTTCTACTGCTCCACACCAAGTTTTGATGGGTCTCACCAGAAGCGTCATACTGGGAGCCAGTATGCCTTTGTGTGCTGCCATGGCGACTACTGTAACAATGGGAGCTTCCCAGAACTCCCTCCGCCTGTTTACCGAGGTGAGAAAGTGATTTCATGAGTTTTTACCAGACAAATCTTGTTTTTCTCTGAGGTAATAAGACTGCTGTTTTCATGGATGGATTTAATTTGGTAATTTTCCTATCACTTGGGTATGTGTTGAATACACATGCACAAAGAAATAATCCTGCTTCTTTGATTACATAGGTCTGTCAATCATCAAATAAGGTCAGAGAATAGGGCGATTTAATGAAAGGGGATCACTGGTACCTATAATGTGAATTTTGTAATGAGAACATTAATAGAAATATTTTTGTATAACCAGGATATTTTCATGTGTTTTATGTATTTAGAGTAGCCATCTAACAGAATAGGGTGGGCAAATTCACTGACTATATGAGGTGCATTAAAGTTGTAAGGCCTCAAATTTTTTTCCTCCATACTGGATTCAGAAACATGCGGTTTGTTTTAAAATGAGCGGGCACTCTTTGTCAATGTGTGACAGAAATGGCAGCACTTTATGACAGACAGAAGCTCTAGTGGCAGCCACGAGAATGAGAACTGTTTTCGATACTTAAAATGGTGACATTTTTGTTACATGACCAGCGTGTAATCATTCCTAGTGTGACACCGATTGAAATTCATCGCCAGTTGAAGGAGACATGTGGTGATGGAGTCATGGATATGTCGAAAGTGCGTTAATGGGTTCGACAGCAAGAAGGCCAAACATTCATGTGACAACGAACCAAAACAATCTCGGCCTCTCACGCCGACAGCGTCACAGCGATTTTACAGTGGTCAAAACAGACTCCTAAAGAAGCCTTCACCGCGGTCATAGAATGATGGCTTCGACGTTGGGAAAAATGTGTACGGCTGCAGGGAGTTACGTCGAGAAGTAACACAAGTTTCATTGTTTTTAAGGTGAACAATTAGTTAGAAAAAATTCGGAGGCTTTATAACTTGAATGCACCTTGTACTTCGATGAGTTAGTGATGAACGATGCTTAGCCACGGGTTCTTTCAAGTCTTGAATTACGCTAACAACATCCGACGCCTACCCCTCTCTGCCTACTATCTGGCCTCTCTCCGAGTCAGTAAAAATCCGTTTCATTCTCCCACCCGGCACCGCCTCGCTTTCCAATTAACGCACTCTGCTCTCTCTTCTTCTACGCTCTCTCTCCAACGCTCCGTAGCTCCCATAAATGAATATTTCTTCCCATCTACGTTTGATCCGCCTCCGTCAGATTTCTCCCCCACCACTTTCCAATCCTCATCACCCGTGCAACACGTTCTAGAAGCTCCTCTCGGTTGGCATATCAGCCTCTCCCGGCCACGCCCTCACCCTCCAATTCAATATACTCATCTCTCGAAGGACTGCGCCCGCCGATAAGAGGGAACTTCCTTTCTCCCTCTCGAGACTCATGCTCCCACCAGTTCAAAATAACAGATCGAATCTTCAAAAAAAATAAATAAAAAAAGGAGTTAACGGCCCAAAAAGTTTCGCACGGATGAAAACAACTTAACATAAACGGCAAATGTACCATAATGGTCCGGGTGATACGAAGGAGCCCCTTTAAAAAACACGCCAAGTATCTCGAGGTTCTCCTATATAGGGGCAGTGTTGAACACTATCGCAAACACACACGCCCGCAAATCGGTGCATAGAGCCGATTGGAATAATAAAGAGTTCGAGGCAACGCGTTTTTTTTTCCCCATCCCATCAGTGATCCACACGTGAAGTCTTAACGGAGATGGCGGGGGGAGGATGGCCATATCCCAATCGAGGCACGCTCCGAGTCCAGGAAGTCATGAGCGTTCGCGAGATAAGGAAAATACGCGGATACCAAATGAAAATCGCGCCGCGAGCGAGGAAAAAACGTACGAATTACCTCGAGAGAGAAAAAAAAACATCGCCGCAAACCCCGGGGAAAAAATATATGTTTTTTTTTACTTTAATCCTCCGCCACTTTACGGCAGAGTGGAGAGAGATAAAGGGAGAAAAAATGCAAGGTTTATTATTGCCACCACGGAGGATTACTTGCATTACACGTTCCGAAGGAAGAAGAGCCGTCTTTTTTTTTTTTGATGGAACCATTTCGCACACAATATCACCATCTTTTTTTTAGTGAATCTGGTTATCTTTCGGGGGGGAGGGGGGGGGGGGCCCGGTGGCACCACAATGCTCTTTCGCGATGC
>WURS02000013.1:9635449-9657369 GCA_011762765.2 Rhinocypha anisoptera | reverse complement strand
ATTTTCACACCCCCTAGCAAAGGAAGAAAATCCAGCAAAGGTAGATTGCGAAGGTGACAACAGTCGCTCATAGATCGTAATTTTGGTCAACAGTGTTGACTACTTTTAAAAGAAGAGAGGAAGTGTGTTACAGATTGACGAGGGTAATGTCAGCGCACGACCACCCTGGACAGTCAACGCACATTTTCTTTAATACACAATCACTGCTATTTTCCCGTATGCACAAAAAAATAGAAAATAATATAATTGATAGAAAATAAAAAATGGTTGGGGAGGCGATGTCCGTAGTCGGTCTTCTTTAGCGACACACTGGAATAAGAGACTCTGATGCCTTCAGAACACTGATTTTCCGTTAATGGACTTCGTAATTGTCGGTCTCGTGCGGTGTTCTCCACATTATAAAGAGGTGTTCAATTAACATAGCCCTCGACGCGCTCTATAAAAAAAATACTACAACCCAAAGGAGGCGATTGCAAATTCCAAGTGCTTAATGTTGGCCTGGGGGCGTTGGCGACACGAGGCCCTCTCTAATGATTTTAATTCGGCGTTGGCCTCTCCATCTTTTCCAAGCTAAGTTGCTAACCTCTGACACCCTGGTACGAACTACAAGATTGGGTTGAATCTATGAAATCTCAGTTTAATTTTTATTTCCGGAAAGCGAAAATTTGTTTGTTGCCGTGAGTTCTATGCTCGGCACCAAATCCGGTTGGACCCTTCGGCGGCAGTTTCATGTGAATGCCACCGCGGCAATGTGTGATACTATATCTGGAGACACTCCTCTGCATTATCGCGAAAGTTCAAAACTGAATGAAAACTTTATCTTATTTGGAACGACACCGTATGACGCGAGAAATATTCACACCTTTATCGTGTTTGGATCATTTCCTTTCATTCCTGTACCAAAATCCTTTTCTCTGGAACTTAGGATACCAAGAACATGCGTCTTCTTACATTTTGGAAGAGGTTCATCCAAAGTATAACAAGGAAATTGCTATGGAAAGTGCATTGCTAACGTTTACTCGCATCAATAAAATGTAATTAAACATTATTATTATTAAATGAACTATATTATTAAATGTATTTTTATTATTACATTGACAAGGAAAATATTGTTTTCATCGTAGGGAATTATGCTCGTCTTCATGTCTTGGAATTGTCAACCATAGCCATCATGGCCCACAATAAATGAAACCAATGAGAATTACTTTATGTTTATTGAATAATTATTCGCTAATACAGATAAGAATGGAGGCTTGTCGAAAATTCACCTCCTGCTTCGTGTTGACGGCAGCTTGCAGGGTAATTCGTAGATGTAGACGTAGGAATTTGAACCAAATTCTCAGAGAATAAGAGTCTTACTCTCCCGGGCACCGATTCACCCCACGGACATCAATTCTACGCCATCATACCCGTCCTTTAGACCTCAGGGGTCAGCCTAGGAATATAATCAACCCGGTGGAGGCGAAGCGGCGTCGCCGGGAAGCCGGCGGTGAGGACCATTATAATCGTCATTCGCACGGATCGAATTTGCCGCGATCAGCCGGACACTCCGTCGCGGACTTATCGGCAGGTTCCTGCTAATCGGTCGTTAGCTACTTCCTCCTTCCGCTGGCCCCCTTCAATCTAGCCTGCTTCACTCGTTCCCCGGCCGTCACGAGAGACGCGACGCCTTTTTCAAGCGCTTTTCCTAGTGGTCGTCGTGGCGGAAGGCAGTCTTGTAGGGTTGAGGCATCATCGCCTTCATCATGTATTTATAAGTTATTTTAATTAGATAATAGAGGATTAACTTTGATATAAATAAATAAAATATTCAATAATACGTAACTATGAGAGAAGCGAAGTGAGGGCATGGGGAAACATTTAGTCAATGCGTCGGAAAACGTGCTCACCCCAAGCTCACTTTTTTATTTTCTCTTTCAGGTAAAGAGGAAATTATCAAGTTTCCCGTGCGAATGATGCGAGTCAGTATCTGTGGCCACAGTCTCCAGAGTCCCATTTTTATACCACGCCAATTGCGATCATGACTAAGAGAGCATATATTCTATTAATTAATCAATACTGTATTCAACCCTATGATTGGTTTTGCAGGTGAGTGCAGATAGCTCACCTAGCTTCAAACCTGCCGGCCTGTGAAATCTACATCTACATAATACCCTGCAAGCCACCACAAGGGCGTGTGGCAGGGAGTGAACCACTATCAAAATTCACATGCACTCTCAATGCAAACCATAAAAGTCATGTATTACGCAAAAAAGAATAAACTATTATTCAAAACTTAGTAATAAGAGAACTACCAAACATTCTGGACAATGTCAGACCGCTCACAACAAGCGTACACAACAACTAAAAAATGTCCTTAAAAAGTACAAGGTGAAGACGAGGAACTACATTATAAATACAAGCAAGAAAATAACATATATATACTAACTATCCTGATTACTAACTCCGGACATGTGACAACATTTATTGTGATCTCTAATTGTGCGAGGAAAAAATGAGATTTTATATCTATCTGTTCGGCATCCTAACTCTCTGATTTTATGAACGTGATCTAATCTACCGTAGTATGTCGTTGCCTGTAATATATTTCTGATCTCATCGTTGAAAAGTATGAGGGTATGGATGACTGGTGATGGCTCACCCCCAGCACACGCCCCTGCGGCGCCTTTCAGGGGATCGCTGGTATTATGTGGACGTAGGATGAACCGAACACGAGATGGTCTCCTCCCTCGCGATGGTCCTTACACCCGTGGGGGGTAAAATGGCCAGGAGGCAACCAGGGAAGAGATAGACGAATGGGAAGCCTAATATAAAAAGGGTTAGTGTCTCCCTATGGGAGAATATTTTGCCATAAGACGATTCGGCGTGTAAATTGACGACAAGCATGCCGAAGAGACCCGAGACTGTAAGATGCAGCACCAATTTCCAACACGGACCAAAAGAACCAATGATAGATGGATGGGTAGTTTGTCTTTATTTCGGGGTGAGATTGATGATACGCAATTTGATGGTAGATTAATCGTTATTTCGCGTTGGAGCGATTCATTCCAAAACTCTAATCTCCCTCTGTTATTTCTCTCCGACAGGCGGCCATCTTCCCTTTTATTTCTTTTCGTTTGGCCGATGTGTTCCTCTCCTTGACCTCACGAGGAAGTTCGAATCCCTTACGTCGCTTGAAGGAAAGGGACGGATGGGATAGAGAATAAAAATCAACGCAATGTAAGTGAAATGTTCTTCTAGTCGCATGAAACCAAAACACCCGATGCGCCCAAACCATTTATATACGCGATACGCGACGTGAAGTTTAACGATGTTTTTTTTAAGTTTAAAGCGCGCGATATTGTTAGCAATGTCACCGGTTTTCATCACCAAGCCAGTATAATACATCGACGCTTTAGTGAGATATCCTGTTTACAAACCGACGCAAAAGTCGAAAGTCGCAAAATGCTCCAATCACACCCATTCCCGTCCACTTCGCTTCACGTTCCCTTCCACCCCTTGCCCCCCCCCCTCCCCCCCCCGCTCCGATCAACCGGTGAGTACGCGTGCCGTGGGAAAATTCCAAGACCGTGGAGAAATGTTCCCTCGAAAAAAAAAGAAGTGGGAAAAACGGCTATTTCTGGAGAATATGGGAAATTTTCAAATTTACGTGAACCTTATCAGAAACTACATTCGCGCTGTCGCTCCATTAACTACCTGCTAAATTTCCCGTAGCGGCCAAAATTGGAATATGTGTTTCTGATTACCATGAGAATAAATAACCTCTCTCAAAAAGTAACACGAAATTGGGATACGACAAGTAAAAAAAAATTCTGAGACTATTTGGCAAATATATACATATCTATACATATATATCTTACTTTTCAAGTTCTTCTACACATAATATATCCTCTGAAACAAATTTATTCTTTATGTTAAACACAAATTTCATACTTGAAAACGTAGAAAAATCGTGATATGGAGTAAAGCGTTGTGCGATTCCGAAACTAGAAGTTTTATGATTCAAGTTGAGTATAAATTGAAGGTTTCTCCTAAATTTGGACGGGAAGGAGATTAGAGATTGCAGAATGGACGAAGTCAAACAATACGTGCTGCGAAGGATAAGGCGGCTATTGGGATGTTGAATCATGCGTCAAATAGTAGACAACGTTGTATTATTAACATTTTTACTTGAAGACAAATCTTGAGCCAGTAAAAATTAATTTGCAACTTGGACGAGACTTTCACCAAAGCAGACTGCCAAAGGGAAGAAAAACGTGACGACAGTGAGCGAGAAAGTGGCAAAGGATCACTTCCTAATGTCTCCGTCGATTTCGGCAATTCAATAATGACAATCCATTGAAGCATTAAAAAAACTAACCTTACTGTAAAGCTCAGTCCTTGCTTTAAATTGGAGCAATAAACAATACTCAGAATCATAAGGATATATAACATAAATATTAAGATTGCAAAGGTGCTCTCGTGAGTCTGAACTCTCGTGAGTGCTGGTAGGTGTCCATAGGAAGAATAGTAGTAGGCAGTAATAGTAGTAGTAGTATTTTTGTTTATAGGGTGCATCGACGGCTACGGTCATTTCGCACCTCTTCAAATCATAGAAAAACCCATCTGGACAGACACAACACCCATACATTTGGCGGGAATCGAACCCGCGACCTTTGGGTTAGCCGGCGAGCAAGCTACCCACCAGGCAGTAATGGTATTTTGTTTATAGGGTACATGGAGGGTTATGGTAATTTTTCACCACTTCAACTCGAAAGAAACCATTTGGGCAACACAACAATCATGCGCTGGGCGGGACTCGAACACGCGACCTTTGGGTTAGCCGGCTAGCCCTCTACCCACTGGGCTAACCCGGACGGCTATATCGGAGGAAAAAAGAAGTATACAGATTTAACCACATGGTTAACATTATTCAATGTATACATTCTCGGAGGCATACATTTAGAGAATTCTAATAAGGGTTCATAAAATTGAGATGCTCTGAATTTGTATCAATAAACGTGAAATTTTACAGCATCAAAAAAGCAATAAGTCATCCCGACAACGAAAAGGTACTGTGGACCATACTCAGACTCTTGACCCGCCTAGAAATCCAATCCCTGGCAACCAAATTGCACTTCACACACACAACGTTCTACTTACACGCACCCTTCCTTCAACCTTACCCCAATTCCATTCCCAAAAACCCTTTCTCCCTGTCGAACACTTCTCAGCCACCCCCCCCCCCCCCTCGTGCACTACCAAAAAAAATAGGAGAAGGCCCGCTTCTGCCTCACACACCACCTTCCTGAACTCGCCAAAATAAATTCCTCAGCGTATTCCAGCACCTCGTATATTATGCCCCCATTGACCCGCTGTCTGAGAAAAAAAGAAGTTCGTACCCCGCTCCCAAAGAAGTTGAACCCGAACGCAGTCGCCAAATACCCTGCAGCCGAAGGACTAATACTAACTTTCCCACTGTCACATCTCAATTCTCCCTTTCGCTCTGAGAATTAGCCTTGAGGAATATGTATATATATATATATATATATATAATGTTCAGGAAGTTACGCACAATAATGCTCATTCACACGTTTTGCCATTGGTATGACAACATATATTATATATATATATATATACACGCACACAGAAACATATGCTTATTTCATCTCAATTCCTTCCACTATCATTAAAGAAGAATTTGCTTCACAGCCTCTTCGACTCAAAAAGTTGAATTTCAACTAGATCCCTACATATCTTCTACTTCAACTAACCTACACTTCACACCACGAACTCCGATAGCCCTGAGGGACGCTTCGCCATCACCCCCGTCTGGGGCTCCCCATAAGATGATGGGCGGCCCCGTAACTTTTTAACGACGCCATGAATACCAAAATAGGCGAACTTGCGACGAATGTCCGGATGAATGGAATGGTAAATGCCTGCCTCGCGCCTTTGTCGCAGCTTGCCGGCCATTGTGTAGATGAAGATGTTACTAAAAATGAGAAAGCCATTCGTGTAATTCGCAAAATGCCAATTACATCCCTTACGTTACACGACTAAACATAAATTACTACACGCCTAAAACTTTGTCAACTAAACCAATAAAAACCAGATAAAAATCGTCCACATACTTAGCATGTTAACATTTTTTCTTGTTCATATAATTAATAATAGCTTAACAACGGTATACATTTTGATTGCTCACGGTCACCCTATAACGAGGAAAGGTTTTTACATATGTTACAGCAATAGCTACTTTGGTTTTAATTTAAAGGGCATAAGAGTTAGAAAAAACATAGTGATAAAAAGAAAGATCTGGTGCTTTCCCGGTGAGTGTGTTTATGAAGTTTTCTCGGGTTCTTAACCGGGTCAAGGACTCCATTGTGTCCATATAAAAAGTTAATCCAGATAATATTTAAGTTTGGTGCCAATAAGTATTATGGATTTAAATAGGTTTAATCTTTCGGGTTTGCGCCGGAAGGCGAAACAATGGGTACTTTATTTTTTTGTCCCAATAACATATCAAGAAGAGGTGATAAAAAAATTTGTTGTCTTATACCATACATTGAAGCAGAAAACAAGCTAAAATGTTTAATCAAACAGGTGGAGATTTATTGAGCTGTTATCTTGTAATTAAAGTTTAAACTCGAGTATCCATAATTTTTACTCTGATATTATAGGTAGTGTATATATTATTAGTTAAATTTCATGGGTTTTTTTTGTAAATGTATTGACCAGATTGTCCCACATAAATTTAATATTATTTTTTTCAATGAATGTTTTTCATGCATGTGATTTCTCTCGTGGTGACTAATTTGCATGTGGGAATGTACGCTTGGCAACGATTCCCCCCTTGCCACGAGGAGGCTCTCAGAGGGAATTACGTAGGACTAGACGTGCATTTGCGTGTGTCTAGAGAAGTCTGAAGCCAAATGATAATTGCTCCTTTCGGCGGAGAAAGTACAGCGGCAATTTCAAGATCCAATCCTCACTTCATGGAAATGCGCATGAATTCTTTTTAAACCTTTCTGTAATATAGGAGATAAGTTTCCGGCGTGACTTCGTGGAACTTCTTCATGATTAAATGAGACCCAAACTTTGAAATTCCACATAAATATGTGGAATATCAAAGTTTGTGTCTCATTTAATCTTTCTGTAAAACTTGCAAGCTGCGGAAAAGTTACCAATTTGTTGCACGGGATACCGCCCGCCATACACCCTAAATGCTGTACCCTAAACCATCTACACCACCACTGCGGACGTCTATCTACACCATAAAAACGTAAAATTTTAATCGGTGACCAATGTTTGAGATCACACCGCACATGTACGATGGATTCTCTCTTTGCCATCTTTCGTCAAGTGCCGTTAGCGAGCGATGTAACATTTTACGACTCCGGCAAATTCCGAATCACTGGATTCCAAGGCAATAGGGAGCGAATTGTCAAGGCAGATGAATAATAATCGCGCGGTAGGGACAAAGGTCAGGAAACTGCCCTGGGGCGTGTGTCGGAGTTCCCCCTTACTACTTCTCTCTTCCTTCGCCTCCACAACGAACCCCCCACTCCCTCGCTCTCCTCCAAACTCCACTCTCTCTCGTCGTCCAAAAGAGATGGAAAGAGGGTGAGGGACCAAAAAAAAGCCCTCAAGAGGAAAAATTGTCGCCGTTCTCGGAAGGGCCCATCCCTCCACGAACCACGCCTCGCCGCCCGGCCACGACCATGGCCATGACGCCTCCTGACCCACCCGTCCCCCTTCTCTCAAAAAAAAAAAATAATTTTTTTCCCGCCCATTTCTCTCCCTCCAGAATCTCAATATATTTTTCGCTCTTGGCTCGCACTAGTCTTAACGCTTGTGTTTCAGGATCCAAACTAAGGTGAACGGAAATTGGCTGGTTGAATCGGAAATTATGGAGTGGGGCGGAGAGGGGACGCGAGGAACCAATAAAACACGCTTGTCGCTTATTGTATCCCTGCTCGCCGGGCGAGTGCCATTTCAACTGTAGTCTGAAATGGAAAAAAAATGTATGAAGAGAAACAGGGGGGAAGAGGTGGTCCGAGGCATTTTCCTGCAAATTTAGTGGGCCAGTTAAGTTCGCATCACCACCGGTTGTGACTTACCAAAGAAATTGATAACATTTTACCGGTACAACTTCCTATTCCTGCCGCATTCGCTCTGTGATGTTTCGATATACACCCCGATAAGTTACGTAAGACGGCACACCGAACTAGTGTTTCAAAAGATATGTTACATGCGCATTCCCTGCAGGTGGAGAGGTCGTCTGAGGCCAAAAGTCTACATGCAAATTATGGATGTCGTAATGTACGCCTCGTGTTAAAAAATAATAGAATGTAACTGAAGTTCCCTTAATTAAATCATTTAACAGCTTGATAAATATTAAAATTATATCAATCTACTATAACACATCCGGTCGGCGGCATGCGAGGACATGTTTTGAAACTACACGCAGTACCGATGACTTTTGTAAAGATTGTACATCACTCTTCCAAACTCCATTCGCGAATTTATTTATTTTCCAAACGCCCACATACAGCACTAACAGGCCAATTTAAAATGGACACCAAAACATTTTTTTTAATAACTATGACGAGAGACACACATCCATGCCCAATGTGAATATAGAAAAATCCACCTAGTCGGGATTCGAACCCGCGACCCTCAGGTTGGCAGACGAGGACGTTACCCCACCGCCACCGAGGCCGGCAAATCAGTGAATCAATTCAGTGAATATATACCAAACTATATTTAGTTTAGAAAAAAACCATTATGGATAATGTTTCTTTTATCTATTCACATGACTTGTGATCAGTTTCATAATACATAGGAGGACTATGGCTATTGGATACTCCACCTGGTAACCCTCTGGGACCAACTGGACCTTCGATTCCAACACCTTCTGGACCTCTGTCACCCTTATCCCCTCTTTCTCCTCGAGAACCTGGAGGGCCTGCTGGGCCTCCTATGCCAGGAAGTCCCATGAATCCTCTCTCACCCGGAAGGCCTGGGCCTCCTGTGTCACCTGATACACCCAACAAAAATATTAGATCATGGCGTCAGGAGCATAATACTATTTATTTAACATTGGTCTTAAAGTCACTACCCAGCAAATACAATAGATTACATATCCAGGATATGAAAGGGAAATAATATGAGAAGCATATTTCAAATACATTTACTTTAGGTACATAAGGTACTACTAGCTAATTATTTCATGGAACAATTATTATTATTATTTACTGATTATTGTATAATTTAATGAAAACATCATGATATTATAACAACTCTGCTGTTATACAAGATCATATCATTTGTTTTCATCCAAAACTAGGGTCCTTTAGTGGAGAATATTTACATATTTATGGCATAATATGCAAATGTAAGTGTTGTAATGCTTTGTCTACACCATCAAGTTTTTGAATTTTGGCAGTTCCTTTATAGGTTGGCAGAGAGGGCAGTGAGTGTTTTATATTACACATAATTCTTTTTTCTATTCTCTTCTACTATCACTGATGGTTATTGCTCACTCTGTTATTGATTTATACTGATGTAGAAGCTTTACAAAAGTAAGAAGATGATCATTAACTTATCTGTTGAAATGAGGGTATCATAGTTACCCACCAAAAGTTCTTTTTGGAAAAAGAAAAGTTTTGTCATTCAATATCCTATCTGATATGAAAACAGCAACAATAAGGGTATGATTTCTGGTGGAATCACTGCTTACAACATTTGCTTAACAATAATCAGTGATCCTAGCAGTATTAACATCAACACCCTGAAAATTAACCAAAATTTTATAGTTTCCTTGAATTTCAGCAAGGATGACAACAATTGTAAGGTCACCATCAGTATAATACCAGATTATTCTGTCATTTGAGAGATGATATGGCCTGATTAAGGAAGAAAAAGAATTCATCTATGGGCAGACTTTATTTACAACATGAAATATTTATAAGTAAATTACATAACACTCATAAATTGCTTTATATTTCCTCCTAGGGTACATCTATGACTAAATTCATCCTTGTGCCACTGCTGTTTTTCTGAATTAGTCTGCATTTCTCTTGTGTCTTTTAGAATAATTTCTTGTAATTAAAGTTATCCATGCATTGAGGTAAGCTGTTGATTAACAAAGAAGGCCAATTACAGAGAATTTAAATATATGAGTTGTAACATTGATATTTTGTGTAATCATAAGTTCAAAATAGATTCGACCAGAATGATTGTCTTGAAATATTCAAGATATAATTTTAAACTGTTATTTATATAATTTGAAAAGTTAAAAATACTGCATACATATTTTCCATTTCATTCATATGAATGCAGTAGGAGGTAATTTAGATATTAATTGAATTAGTGTTTCCTATAAATATGCTGGTTGACCAGAAATAGGTAGTCTTATAATACTGAATGCTATTAGTTATTTTCTTCCCATTTTTATAGATTACCTCCCTTTCATAACTGGAGATTATCTATTGAATATATCTTTATAAAATATCAAAGTTATATTTTACATTAATCTGGCAGGATCAATATTTTCACATGCATACGACATACTCACTTGTTGCATATATTTACCATTAAAGGGGCACATTCTTTTCAAAACCTTAAGAAGATAATGGTAGGTATAATAAAATAAGTCTTATTTGGAAAATTCTATCATATAGTGAAAGCAAATTTATTTAAATTATACCACTTTAATGTGGAAAATTCACTGAAAACTTTATACTGCCCCATAATTACAGTGAAACATTGCACTTAAAATGCCTCATGAAATATAAATTAACTAATCATACAGGTAGGTATATCATACGACATAAGTGGAATATGAGACCAGGAGCTGTTACTCTCATTCACATGGCTAAGCAAGTTGATTTCTGTAAGATTTATTTTGAATATTAAAAAATATTAAGTATTAATTGAACTCAAAAATGTTTTGTTTTAAACAATTCAAGAGTGTTACAAAATTACTACATATAGATTAAAAAGCAGTAACTATTTGGATATAGATTAAAAAGCAGTAACAACTAATTTTATGCTAAGGGATGAGATAACATTTTTGGGAATTTTAAAAATAGTGCTATTGTTAAATCTATTCAAAAGTAAGAAAGTTAATGTAGGTTGTTGAGTTGATGATAATAGGTACTCAATACATTTTGAAGAAACACTCACCACACCTTGGTATTAGTAGGTTGCGGTAACTACTTCCAACACCACTGCAAGCTATAGCCTGTATCCCAATGGTTAAACACATACATATTGTTTTATGTTGTGGATATTTTTGTGTCATCTAAATGTTTGAAATTTTGAATTAGAAACAACATAAACTTGTCCTAAAAATTCTATCTAATTTCTTCCCTTTCAATCAGATAAAAATATAGAATACATGTTGTGTAATGCATGTTTTTAACTATCTTGTTTCAATATCCAATTGAAAATTTGTAATGAGTTCAAAACATGTAAACTAGGTACTGCTTCATTATCTATGTAAGTAGTATACATATTTACTTCAGTGAAAATATAATGCAAGTGGTTGTATCAATAAGGTTAATGGGTATGTTAGGGGAAAAAGCTTCTGCACCAAATATAAGGTGTCAGACAATTACAGTACGTAACTGCATTTGTTTAGAGTATATGGTAGATGGAAAACATAAGCCAATGCCCAAAAAGCGAAGTAAAATTAAAATGTAGGGAATTCAGCATTTATTACATTATGAGTACCTTGGAATAAGTTCTAAATTGGTCATGTGTAATGCTTACCATAGTGAAATGATAGTAATTTGCCAATGTATGGTATGTTTGCATTCATAATCACTGAAAGATATATGTAGTAAGAACACAGCATGCATAATTGCAAAGGGACTAAAACTTTTATTAACATGATAACAAAACAAATCAGGTTATGTCAAAAAACATTTGGCCACAACTCAATTTGGACATATTTATGCACTATTGTTACATCAATATTTGCATAAATTGAATTAATTCCTTTCTGCTAGAAAGATAAAGGACCTTATGTTTTAGGGAAGAAATTGCTTGAATGTATCACCAGGCATATTATGCAATTCACCAAAGTTGTCCTGAATATCAAAAAGGAGTTAAAACCAAGACTGTTTCTTAAGAAATACAATTTGTTCGGCATAGGGGAGGGATGAAATGTATCCAAATTTATTTATATACACTTTTTCAATATTTGTAATAAAATTATTATTTACATGTACCTACAGCTTCTTTTAATCACTTTAGCTATACTCAAGCCATTAACAGAGACATATTTAATTATTAATAGCCGATAACTTGTCTGGAATACATACTATTTAACTCTGATATTAATGTAATACTGAGACAGCAAAGACACTTTGGATTCATATGCCTGTGATTCTGCAATAAATATATTGTTTCACTACCAGAATGTTATGTGTAAAATTACTAGAATGCAGCGTAGGTAATGAGGGCAGCAAACGAGGGCATGACAGTGAGTTAAGTGCTTGGGAGGTGAGAAGAGAGTGCTACCTGGGATGCCTGTGACCCCGGCATGACCCATCCGACCATGTCTGGTGATGCCTGGCGGGCCTGGTGGCCCACGAAGGCCATAGGTGAGGACGTCCTTTCTTTCTGTGGTCATAGGGTAGCAATGGTGGATTGGAGGAAAAGGGAGGTCATCGACAGGAAGTTAACGATGGGTTTAAAGGCAATTGTGATGAATGGTGGAGGAAGGGTTAGCAGGAGGGAGGCAATGGTATGACAAAATATCAATCAGCAACTTGTCTAAGATGGTAGAAGAGATTCAAGTTGACTCTGATGCCTACTAAAGGATTAACTTAGTAAGGTCTAATGAATAGTTATACATACATTTTTACCTCTAAACCTTATGATGTAATGATGTTTGTATTCTTGTTAAATGAGAGATTGATCAGAGAAGAGTATGATTCTGAAGAGGAGTGTTCAGTAAAGAGGAGTGTGATGCCTGCCAAGGAATGATGAGAGGTTACATTTCAAAATGCTTTCCTAGGGTTAAGTGGTAGTTGGTAGGTCTTTGCACTTTGGGAAGCTCCTTCCTATAGCAATCGAGTTTGTTTTTGGATCATCTTATTTTGCATTATCCCCTGTAAACACAGGAAGAGGTGAAATATACTGTGGCAGGGCATCAAACCTGGAGGTCCCTGTTGGCCTGGGGGCCCTGGTCTGCCTATTTTCCCCCGGCCAGGGGGTCCTGGTGGTCCCACCAGCGTGGCTGTCAGCTCACTCAGTTGGTCTGCTCAGGCATTCAATTTGATTGGATGATGCACACAAGACGTGTAGATAGTTCATTGGAAAAAGTTTTTTTTTTTGGCAGTCAAGAAGGGAAAAAGTGAGAGGTGAGAGTATAAATTATGAGAGAAATACAACACTCATGAATGAGAAAGAAAGTGAATTTCAAATGAATGAGATGCACTTGAGGGGAAATCATCATTAGTGACACAGGACAAGCAATATTCTGAAGGGAGAATACAAAAATTTTAAATCTATACATTTCATAACCAATATTTTTAAGTAAAACTTTTATATGAATGCACCCACTTCCTGAATTTATATAAGTACATTTAAATAAATAAATCTTTGAACACTAAGATGTGAATCATGAATTCTTGTTGAACATTCACACATATGACCTAATAAATATAGATCTCTTAAAGAAGAATGGCCTAGCCTTCTGGTGCTCATAAATTTATTTAGTGATTTATTATTCACCATGTAATAAATAATTTCTTCACAAATCAGGATAAAAATTCTGAGAATCATGATTGAATAATAATAAGAATATGCATGGGGGTGCATGTAATTTTCAAGATAAGGATAAAATTATAACATAATATTACAAAAATATTTTTATAAGAGTAAAATTAACTACAAGAAATGTTAGGTGCTAAGGAGAAAGACAAATATAAAGAAACATTTAAAAAATTAGTTGGGGATCAAATGACTTCTGGCAATCCTTCTAGGTATAACCTCTTGTAAAAATAAACTAAAAAATATATTGCAATTATATTTTAACACATTTCGTCAAATTTCAGATGGAAATAGAAAAAGTGAAAATGTTTCAATAGAATAAAAAAATTTTTTCTTAGTTAAAAAATAAGTTAAAATAAAAATATATGTCAAATTATCCTAATTCTGTCCTTCAAATGTCAATCAGCATAATAGTATTTGTATTAAGTAGCATGTGAAAATTCACAGCATAGACGGTAAAGATTCAGAACTGTACCACTTTCTGGCTTCTCCCATGAAAACTTATGTAAAAATTTCACAAATGCAACTTGAATCATGTCAGGGCTCTCTAGATTGAACCCTTACTTAATCCTTTTGGTGCCAGCCTCCATTAGAGGTTTGTCTGGATTGATATTTTAAAATGTCAAGGAATATTTTGAGGAATTTGTTCCTCAAAATTCCTTGTTTCCACACATGAATATATAAAATAGATATTAATATCAATGTGCTGCGGTTATTTTTAAACTTACAGTAGAAGATCCAGAATTCTAAGCAACAGAAGTATCTAAATAATGGAATGAATTTTCAAGTAGAAAAATCATTTTAAGGGCCTGGAAATAGTTATGCAATAAAGATTGATGTTCTTGTAAAGTGTTTTTTTCATATTTACAGTTAGCTTCACCTGGATTCTCCTATTTTATTGGTGATTTGTCAGTTATAAATGAAAAACCTTTTCAATAATATATTTTAAATAAATTGTAATATGTTATAAATTGTATGATACCTAAAATTAAATCACAATTTGTTTTTCACATTACTCTCTAGCTCAGTAGTCATCAAAGTATGTTATGCAATGGAAAACTAAAATTTTTCCAGTCATACAACCTAATAAGATCTAAACACTGGAAAATATATTAACTCCAGAACACAAAGTATCCAGCATACTCCAGATAAGTGATCTTCTACTATATGCTCCAAACAGGGTAGGTAAAATATTTTGCTTAAAAATTTCTCTCCTAGATGTAATTTGTATGTCTCTTTTTTGTATACTCCCATAGGTGTATAATTTTAAATAAATAATTTTAGAAAAAATTATTTACTTAAAATAAAAATGAATATGCCTGTGGCATTTTCTGTACATATCCTAAGGGTCAATAAATTGGTCCACATGTATCTACTAAGAGGGTTAAAGTGAAGGTGATTGAATCCATTATCTCAGTAGAAAATTATAAATATGATGACAATGAAATAATTTGTGTAATATTTATGCTACAGGGTACAACACATATGCAAGAAAAGATATAAAATAGACAATATCAAGATAATAGGACTCAAAAGATAAAGATTTATCACTGTAAAATAATCCATTAATCAACAGATACTGAAATATAACACATAATAAATATAAAAATACAAATATATATTCATTCAAATAAAAAAGAGATACTCCCCTTATTTAAAAAAATAATATTACTAAATATATATTACAATAAACAGTGAATATATTCTAAACACAATTGAATATGAATTATAATTAATAATTAAGAAATCATCTTAAGTCATAAAAATTCCCATTAAGTAAGTAAAATTGCTGCCAAAGATTTTGTATAATACTGCAAAGTAACAGAACCACAGTTGTCAGTCTGCATCTTACCTATTTTTGAAAAGATTTTTGTAAAATAACTACCTTAATATGACTATGGATATCATTGTATCATAACTTAAGGATACATCAGTGATCAGAAAATGAGATGAATATAGTTCATCAGAAAATAAAACAATCATCTACTAAATGAAGGATCTGATGCTTTCTTGGATTTTACTATTGATGAATTCTTCTTGGGATTTCAACCGGTTCAAGTGTTCTGCCACCAAGCAGAATCCTTGAACCAGTGGAAATCTCGAGAAGAATTCATCAATCATCTGCTAGTTTAGGCTTATTTGCATAAGACAGCCATAACCAAGATGAAAGAATACTTTTTCATTCATTTATTTCCCTCTCTGGATCTCATAAGACAAATATCCAAGCATATGCAATTTTTTCCATGTGTTTATCATGACCCCTTATCTCCATGTAAAGAAATAGATATTTTTCAACTCTTTGGTAAATAGTTAATCTAGGTTTTATATACTTGGGTACCCATGATTACCTTCCAGACAAATAATTTTAAATAAAATACTTCAAGGTACAATATTCAGGCCTAAACAACAGTGTTACTTTTCAATTGATTTAATTATTTTTAATGAGCATGTGCAAATTTTTTAGATTCAGGCCAATGTTTTAGATCCTCAAAATGATTGCCTGTGGTCTTATCAAGACTATGAATGAAAATTTAGTGTTAAAATCTTGAACTGCACCTTAGAACATTTGGGAAAGACAATAACAAATGAATGATATACTAATGCAGAAATGAATGGTATGGGGTCTTTCAAATGCTCTTAGAGTTCATTCTAAGAACATTTTAAAATCCTGTCACTATGGAAAATACTATGCTTACATCCCTTTACACTCAGGCGTGAAGTGACGCTCAACAAGCCTATGTGAGACTGCAACCTCTATGCCGAATTTCACTCGACATATATATATATATATATTTTTTTTTCATTTCGAATAAATACCAAGTGCTCTACAGCAATAAGGGTAACAGATATTCAAGTACAAAGGGATATAGTATTGCTAGAGGTATTCAACAGAGATTTCCAAGTGTTAATATTGATGAACAGAAGTTAACATAATTAAAATTTATGAGGACCGTCAAGGGTGGACATCACTATGAAATTTTGGATTTTGGAAAGTATAGATAAATTATTAGCTTGACTACTTTGAGTGATTGTTCCTTTTTTTAATTTCTTTATTTTAGTGCCTTTCCATATATGAATTATATTTATTTAATTCTTGAGAGATTTGTGTTAAGTCTAATAGTAAAAAAATTTTAAAAATTGAAATTGAGCAGCCATCACAATGAAATTTGGCATGGCATTGCTCTTTACTATTAGAATATAAAAATGAAAAATAAAGAATCCCTGGTAAAAAGGTTTTTTAAGCTGAACTTGAACAAGATTTAGTTGAATTTATAAAAAAATACTACATTTTATATGATATATATGGGGATAATGGGGATAAGATCATTTGATGATAATTCCAAAACAGAATTTTTGTTTATAAAAAACAATTGTCAATAATTATAATAATGATGCCTTAATCTACTACCTATAAGAAATAACTGAATATCCTGTACCTCTTAAAACTGCTGCACAGATGTCACGAAGCTCAGCCTCGGTAAATGATCTTCCCTAAAATAAAGTAATGAAGTCACATCAGGTTTAGAAGTTTTTGAGCTGATTTCAACATATATTTCATGAAATATAGTAATATAACTTAATTTTTGTTTTTTTATATTAGGAAAACATTTGACTTTGCCGTATTTTAATGGGTTGACTGATATTTCTCATGCTTTCTGATAGTTTGATACTTTAAAAAAAAACAATAAAAAGAAAGAATTCACAAAGTTGTGAGCCATTTCGAACATTTTTACGAAAGATGAGGATGGATAGTCTGTGACACTCACCGGTGGTCCTGGCATACCATGCATTCCTGGCTGGCCCCTCTGTCCTGGGGGTCCTGGGAGCCCTGGTGGTCCATCTTTCCCTGGCATCCCTGGGGGTCCTGCCTGACCCTCAGGACCCCTCTCACCTGCTGCACCCCTCTCACCTGGCTGGGTCCAAGAGGAGGATTGGCAAGTATCAGTCTCATGTTTTACACAGTCCATGCATATAATATTTACCCAATCGACCTAGTGTAAAATATTTAAAAAACCTCTCCAAATAACGAGCATGCTGTTATCAAGATGGACCATGACATCAAACTAGCTCAACAATTTAACTCTAGAATATTACATAATTAATGGCACTTGATTGTTTAACATCAATCAACATTGCATTAACTCTTTGGCTGTGGAATAGTTTTATCTATGTTTTGTCAGGTAACTAAGGATAAAGTATGACTGCCTCCTTCATACCCTCTCCAGACCCTCTACAAATTTTATGACCCAACCTTTAAAAGAAAGGTTCGAATGGTCACACTTTCTTATTGTTCTGGAATAGTGTGTCCCTTTCCAAAGCCAATTTATGAAGGTTCGTGACCCTCGGACGAGTTTCACAAATGCATTCTGTCCACCTAGTTTTGGGAATTTCTTTTCCGACCCACTCTCGTTATTTCCCTCAATTACCTCTGAGTTTTGATTGAGTGCAGGTTATAAATCAACATTTATATGTACTGTTTAATATAAAATTAATCAGAAATTATCAAGGAAGGTAAATATGGAGAGCAGATTTGGATATATTTATGCAAGAAACATTTAACTCTGAATAATCATTTTTCTACTGCCCCAAACAGAGGGAAATGGGCAATGAGGATTATAAGGGTCATCCTGGATCACACTGGACTACTTGCTAAACCATTGCTGGCACTAAAAGGGAAGAGTGCCATGGCTACTTTTCTCCCACACACAGCCATCATGGAAAAAGGTGGCTGCTACAGCTGAGGGATTAATATATGTACAATGCGACCTAGTCATATCTCAGAGAGCTCAATGGATTGTAGACACCTTGGTTTCATGGAAAGTTTTGAAACTAACAGGAAAAGAAATATTTTTAAAATCTACAGACCCAAAGTTTGGAGTTAGCTTAACTCAGTTTAAAAAACGTTTAAACTTATGACAAGTTAATTGCCATTCTTATGTTAAAGTTAACTTCTGCACAAGATAAAGATTTAACTCTAAGCACTTTGATATTTTGAAAGATGCTTCAATTGAGCATCTATATGCACCCTAGTACATACATTGGCAATGAGTGGTCACTCACCAGTCCTGATGGCCCTGACAACCCCCTTGGGCCGGCCACACCAGGGGCACCCACTCCATCCCAGTATATGTTGTTGCCAGCCTGAGATGACATCGGGATGGCATCACCAGGGGGCCCTGGTGGGCCAGGCTGCCCTGGAGGCCCTGGCTTCCCGACAAAGCCAGGCAAACCTGGAGGTCCAGGTGTTCCCGACATTCCTGTGGGACCCTGCAAAGAACAAATTTATGCCCATTTAATTAAAATATAAATACTGAGGGTTATCATAAATGCCACTGAATAATTAAGAATAGCACTGCCATGATGGAATTAGGATCTCTGATGTAGTTTCTCTGCATGTCAGTTGGTACAATCACAGGTGCAAGTAAAATTATAGATTAAAGATAAGAAACCTTTCTTATGACTCACTGTTTTGCACCAATGCCAACTCCTCTAACCACAGCTGAGTGTCATCAATAGCTGACATAAATTTAAATTTATAATATATAAGTAAATTTTTTATGTAATGATTTTTTTATTTATAGCCATATTTCTAGTCATATAAATAAGGGCATACTTAAAAAAATTTTTTGATTTATAGAGGATTACAAATTTTTAATTTGGAATGAAAGTGTTAATTTGGTATACATATTTTTTGTAATAAGAACATTGACACACTTGTCATTAGTTAATGTTGTGAATATTAAGGTGTCAATTGAGCATATGATTGCAACCATGGTAATGTGAGCTATTTTAGAAGACTTCATAATGCTCTGGGGTAAAGATAACCTAGATAAATAATTTGACTGAAACTTACCATTGGTCCTGGTAAACCTCGTGGTCCTGATGACCCTGATTCTCCTCTCTCCCCTGGATCCCCTTTCATTCCTGTTTTCCCTGGTATACCTGATGGACCTGGCTTTCCAGGATTTCCCTATGGAGATGGAAATTCCAGCATCAAGTCCAATTCATCACAAGAGATGAAATAAATTGGTATAACTGGGCAAGCCAATGTGATTGTTTTTTAGAATTGACTATTTAGCTTTTTAGATTGACATAAAATATGGTAATATTATTCCCCAGATTGAACTATATTCAATGGATCATGACTGGTGATGCCCATGAAGATTTGACTCTTCAGAGGATAACAGTTAAAATCATCCATTCATACAGAATTGTCCAGATCTCACTTATTAAATCTTTAATTAGCATCTTTTAAAAAAAATAGTTCTAACAAGGAATAAAGACTAAAGGAAAAAAGGGAAGAACCACAGAAAAAGTTTCCCTTTATACTTTGGCTCTTTCAGATGGCTTGAGAGAGGGAATGACATGAGAATCTCCCTTTATCATGAACGGTCAGTCATGACTCAATAGTTGTCAAGCATGTTTGTTTACCTTTTTCTTTACTTTAATATGCCTATTGTTAAAAAATTAACTCAAATTTCTGAGTGAGAAAGAAAGACGAAATTGGTGAAAATGTAATTGAACCATACCTGTGGTCCTTCATGTCCCCTAGGTCCTGCTTCACCCCTTTGTCCAGGAGGCCCCTGAAAAAAACAAACTCATATCTTAAATACAAGTAGAAATCATGAAGACTCATCACATCAAATAGAACAATATAGGCATTATATCATAATGCACACATTTTTAGATTAATAAAATGTTGTACATCTTTATTTTACTTGCGTGAAATAATATGAGGAAATAATGACAAAATTAGAGAGGGTCAAATTATCAAACATAACCCATACAAAAACACAAGTTTTAGAAAAAACAGCACAGTCAATGGCTAAAGGTTTTTAAGGATGATATGACAAATGTAATCATACCGACTCTCCTTCCTCTCCTTGAAGTCCTTGAACTCCAGGTAATCCAACTGGTCCAGGTGGTCCCATTATTCCAGTACTCCCTCTATCTCCCTTCTCGCCTCGCTCTCCATCCTCTCCCTGTGGCCCCATGGGTCCTGGAGGTCCAGCAGACCCTGGTTCGCCAGCCTGGGCCACGGCTCCAGGCAAACCAGGCTGCCCTGGCTCACCAGCATCTCCCTTTTGCCCTGAAGGCCCTGGTATGCCTGGGGGACCTGCTGCTCCCTGCGAATATGTTATTATGGAGAGCAAGTTGATTAAAGAGGAAAAACAGAGGTGGATATGTATTATTGGGAATCAATAAACATTGCCTGGATAAATATGAGGCAATATAACTGAACAACAATTACATGTGTATCAACAGACATGATAATATTATTGCATTGTTAATCATGCTGTTTTACATCCATGCCATTCATAAATACACCATTATGTAGGCATATTTGCCTGTTTGAATGTTGATTAATAATATTAATGATATTTCATATTAGGATCATTTGGAAAATAGTGTGAATAGACAGTTTTTTAAATAATTTATTTTACTTTTCAAATGAAAAAGACCATTTCAGAAAAAAGGGATAATGGGGAAACGTAATAATGAGAATACTTTCAAAAATGGTTCCAGAGTGAACAGGGACTTTTATGTTAGAAGTTTCTCTTGCATTGAAGTAATTACTTATGAAGATGTTTGGCACTATATGAGAGAAACTTGGAGCATGAATATGGCCACTGTATGACAGAAATGCTCACTATATGCAACCTTCATTATCTTTTTCAGCATTGACTCATCACTTTAATAACCTTAGATCCACATAATGTCCCTAAAATCGATATTTTTCTGTTTCCTGAACTATAACCAGAGGTTTTCTCAAAATGTCTCCATCACAAGGAAATTTGCTACTATGCAAAATACCTATAACATGTAGTCTTTTGGTACCACAATAACTTTTTTTAACTAAGATAACTTTTTCATGTTACTATTTGTATCACTACAATGTCAAAGTAAATACAATTTAGCAAAGCTAGAATTTCAGAGTCAAATGATCCAATATCTCCATAGATATTGGATCATTCATAATCCCTGTGTCCTAAATAATGTAATTTGGGTAAAATGCTAATAGGTGTCCATTATGAGAATGATGCTGTGCATGAATCAATATCTCAGACTGTTCATTGTATTTCATTGAAATTTCAATAATAATTGAATTTAAAAAATTACAAATACACTGCAATTTCACAAATTTAAAA
>WURS02000013.1:9607055-9630491 GCA_011762765.2 Rhinocypha anisoptera | reverse complement strand
ACAATTTGTCGCGGTTTTCTTAAAACAAATATGTAATGAGTATATTGTATTATTCTAGGACATGAATAGGAAGACAGTAAGTTGTGATATACATATAATATATAGGCAGTTCCTTATTTTAGTCATTCAAATAATTTTAACTAACATATTGGCACATTTACTTTACCACTAAACATCAAGTGAAGTCATCTTATTCCCCTCAGTTATTAATAACTCATAACAGTGAAATTGAATTAAGAATAAAAATAATCGCCTTTTGAAAATCATGATACCCTCTGGCCAGCAGCAAAGTATCTTATATATAAGTTTGTAAAAATAAAAGAAAATTACTGATTATGGATAAATTCATTTTGTTTTATCAGTGGTTGTATTAATCTAACAAAATTTTTAATGATACAGGCATATGTAATCTATCCACACTCTCTGCAAAATAATTACTTGTTGGAATAGCACACCATCAAGGAATAACAATTTTTAAATATTTTGAGCTATTTTAGCTATCTTATAAATAACCTCTCTTCTTTTAAATTGCATAAGTGGATTAAGATGAGGTACTTCCATGACGTTGTTGATCTTCTTCTTGGTTGTGCTTAGCAAGAGCCAACAGTATCATGGTCAGCTCTTTCTTGCTAATTTTCCCATCTTCATCATAATCACATCCACGTAAAATTGTTTCTTCAAAATCCTGAAGATCTTGGGCATCATAATCCTTTGCAAAAGAGAATTATTATATTATAGAGAATAAATAGGACATTATATCATTATTTTCTTAGCATAGGCATTACATATTATGTAATTGTTGAGGTAGGTTCTTCAATACAACTGTAAAATATGGGAGTAGCATTTTTTTGTAGAAAGAACAGGTTTTGGAATTCTTTTTGGTATTTGATTTCATTGCATAATTCCCTAATTATATCTTTTTATTTAATTAACAGAAAGTTTACTTCCTTCCATTTCAAGTAGGAACTATTTAAGCAGAGAAAGTAATCTCAAATAGGTCATTAATTTAGCAATATGGACCTGGAGAAGGAAGATGCAATTATTTGGAAGGTGGAAGAACTGATAAAGATATTTTAACAGAGTTAAAATGATTGAAACAATTGAAAAAAATAACCTTCAGGCATTTTTGTTTATACTTAAAAAGTTCATTGTTAATATTATGGAATGCAAGGTGTTGTGAAGAAGACAGTTTCTGAAGTCTAAAGTTTTTTAACAGGTCAGGGGGAGAGACAAGAGGGTGGCAGAAAGTAGGACCAAACAGTTGCCAGGGCAAAAAAAGACCTTTAAAGGAATGATCATTGAAGAGTTGTTATGGGAAAAGAAACATGGAGAACCTAATGAATATTTTCCAATTGTAAATAATTTAAATTTATGTAGGTCTTCAGGCACAAAGTCAATTATCTGGGAAGAAAATTACTAAAGAAGAAAGTATAATAGATTTATTTTTATGAGTTTATCCTTCCTCTGCCCTCCATTAAGACAATTCATCATTAAATTGCTCTTTTTGGCAAAAATCATCGTTTCATTAATTCATTGATTTCAGAAAACACCAGGTCCCACGCCCTGTCCTGCACCACACTAAACCAGAAAACTGTGTTAGATTGAATGGAGGTGCTAGTACGCTAGACTTCATTTCAATACCGATTTCCTGAGTCTAAATAGACCGAATTATGACATCACATGGCAAAACATGTGCATATGTATACATGCTTACATCAATTTCAATAATACATAATAATAATGCTTATATAGGCAGCATGATTACCTTTTTAACCAACTCTAGAAGATCCTTGAGGAAACCACGTAGCTCTTCATTTTCAATGGTTCCATTGTTATCCTGCAAAGAATGATGATGTATTATAATAGGTGGGCACCAAAGAAAATGTATGAGAAAATTAAATTTTTTCGTTTACTGTACTTGAAAGTGAGACTAGCTTGTGTAATTAATATGGGAGACCAAGTTAAATGTTATAATAATCATTTGCTAATTATGCCTTTTAAAATACCCACATAACGATGAAATTAAAAAAAATCAAGGTCATCTTTAGTGGGCTTTGATAGAGAAGTGTTCCTTTCAAACATAGTCTTGTAAAGAAGGTATATTTGAGGGATTATTGTTTTAATTACTTTTAATAAGAGAGGATAAATAAATGTTTTATACAAATAAGGGTATCTTTAGATTTATAATAAAGAAAATTACGCAATTCATGAAAAATATTCAGGGTCGTTATTTTTATTCACTTACTTACCCTGTCGTAAAGAGAAAAGACTCGCTCAATATCATCCTTCGTCAACTTTGTAGCTCCCTGTAAAGTGAATGAGAACACTGAATTATTGAATTGCACTGGTGAAATGAGTTAGCATCAATAATAAGTTACATCATTAAATACTTCATAAGTGCGCTTTTTTACTAAGGGCTAAATACACGTGGAAAGACTTACTTATTATTATTCATAGCAACAATTAACTATATCTAGTTTCGTTCGAATTCAAAGCAAAAGGATAACGAATGACAACTTTTTCTCAATTTGTAACCTTGAGGTTACGAAGAATGTAACGTTACTGGTTTGTGGCTCGACTTCGTATTATGTAAGACTAAAGAAGCTGGGATTGTTGCAAAGTTAATTGTTATTGATTTTACCGGTGGGTTTTATGAGGAAGGTAGAAGGAGTATAAGGTTCTTCTCTTTATACCATGCGGTCCATAATAAAAAAATATCGACCAGTCGATTTACCCCTTCAATTTAAAGTTGGAAAAAAGATTAATAAGAAACTCTGGGTGGTTCAAGAAATATGAATGGATTTCCATGAAAAAATTTGTATCTGAACATAGAATTCAAATGAGTGTCACCGTAAAAAGATGATCATATATAACTGTACCTTCGAGCGGGTGATCTTTGAGGTTAACACCTGATACAATTAGATGGTAAATAATATAACCGTAGTATCAGAATACTTAAAAAATCATTGCCCTTCAAGACACAGAAAAAGCATCTGTAAGCACTTTTTTATTTTGGTCCAAAACTTAATATACATTTTCCTTACCTCACTCTTCCGTATAACACGTTATTTAACCCCATTATCTTACCTCTTTCCGGATGAACTTATGTTTTTATTTGAATAGAATAAAGGTTTTTTCGTAAAACTATTGTGTGACATTTCTCCATAGAAGTTAAAAAGTATTTTGATAATATTATTGTGTTCTATGACAATTTATTGCAACTAACGGATTACAGCTGTTAGCGAGGTGCTATATTTATCACCATTCCATTACACTCTAGGAAAGAGGCTAAACGACGGATAGAAAGAATATTTATTTCATTGCTGTTTGCGGTCATGATTACTCTAGACAATCGTTCAGTTTTTGGTTACAAGAAAAATGATTACGAAACCATTGGTTTGACAGCTTAGTTTAAAAAGATTTACTCTGGTCAGGTTGGAAGCTATGCCATAATCAATAGTCGTACAGTGTCGAGTTCTACTTTGAAAGTTACTCTATGAATTTTTCCAGAGATTCATAATTATTACTTTGTTTTAAAGTACTTTACCTTACACTAAGTACTCTACTTTACTTAAAGTACTTCACGTTTAATTTACGTTAAATTATTAGTTTGAATAGAATTTCGAAGGAATTTTCACTCTTTAGTGCCATGTTTTCTAAATGATTGGATTAAAAATTCAGGATCCAGAACTATTCCATTACAAAAAGTAGATTCTTTTACGGAGTAATCTTTCTCAATGACTCACCTACCTCCACCTCCACAATCTGAACCTCCACAACCTGATTTGTGACGCGATTTCCGTGAAAGCGTAGAATATAATTGTACATTCGCCCGCATCAGGTTTCACGACGTGGTGTGTGTTTTCTTTCTCCAGCAGGATCGAGAGAAAATGAAGTGGGGGGATGAATCCGAAAATGGAATTATCACCGCAAAGAGCATGTTGACCACGTCCCGCGTGACGAAGGGGTCGAGTGACAGAGAGAGAGAGAGAGAGAGAGAGGCAGGAAGACTACTTGTATGACGCACGGGACGGATGTTTTAGTCCGGCGGTGGTTGCTCTTGAAGCGAAGCGAGCAGGGTCTGCCCGCGGGGATGACAAAAATGTGGGAAGGGGTGGAGGGTGGGAGTGCTGGGGGAAAGCGGGTGGATGGGGATGACACTATCTTTGGGAAGGTAGGTACACATAAGCCCCGAGTCCCACCGTCAACTCGGCCCTTTTGGTCTCTGGCCTCTCGCGGCGACGGTTGTTTCCCCCGAAACAAGGGACTCGTCATATTCGCATATCGGATACGACGCGAGTGGGCGAAGGTGGGCGTGGACTTAGGATTTCAATCTGATAAATAAATTATGATTAGTCAAAAATGACAGGTACGCTGAAAAATCATCTAACGTAGAAATAGCAGGTAAGTGAACTTGGTGTAATTTTGATATTTTGAAAAATAGAAAACGCTTGGTTTAGTCCCAGAGGATATATCTAACAACAACCTAAAATCTAACCGGTTTCGACATCACCCGGTCGAGTTTGATATATATATATATATATATATGGAATGACAGAGAGATTTATCTCTTTCACTAAGGATATCGGCTACTTTACGAGAGATCACAATGAAACCAATGCAACGGACAATGGACAATGAAACCTACCCCCCCCCAACTTTCCATATACGTAGTGGTTTTCCAACTGAGGAGTTTTTTGCGAAGTTAACCCCAATGGTTGACGAGGGGTACTTGTAATTAAAAGGAGTCCGAAACAGTTTTGTACCGCAAAAAGTGGCAGATCATTTTATTTTGTCTTATTTAAATAAGAATAAATCTTTGTATCCTGAATTCCCCGAAGAGAGTGAATGGAAATGATCATTTATGAATGACGAAGATTTAGGCGCGATGCTGTGGAATACTGAAAGATGCACGATGGAATAAACTCGTGATTTTCCACAAATCAAATATTTATTTTGACCCAAGTTTTATTGTTACTATATCATCTTCAGGCCAATAAGACAATGCGCTATCATCGAAACGTAGGTCGAAATAAACATTTAATCAGTGTAAAATTGCACATTTATTTCATTGTGAACTGATCATTTGTGATTATGACAGCGAGCGGAAGCGTAGGTGACACGTATTCGTCGAGACTCACCGCATTCTGAGTTCCAAGGATAATTCACGCTCTTAGTTTCACAAAAAATAAGTTTAGGAAAAAATTACATCACGCGATACGGTCGTTAGAAAATCTTTATGCAAAAAGCTTCGTGGTGGGCGTGTCTCCCGGACGAAGCACGCATTACCCCCGATGAGATCACCTCGGAACCAAGATCAGGTAAGCGGGAGTGACGCGTAGCTGACGCAGTTACGTACATTAGCTGATCCAACTGCCGTTAAGTGATCCTCAAGAAGCCCTTCGGATTTGGGGAATAGGCCGGGAAATAATCGGATGGGTTTAGTATCTTGGAGTGGAGCTAAATATACACGACTCTCCCTCTCTAAATCCCCGGATGACTGTCCTAAGGGTCTCTCTCTCTCTCTTTCTCCCTGGGCGAATCGGGGATCAGTTTTCCGTGTGCGAGACGACCGTGTAGAGAACGGAAAGAGCTCTACAGATCCTTGAAACCTGGTGTTAGATCACGGACGATGTGCTGAAGAGCTGTTTTCGTTGGCATGTTACCATTCTTCTGTCGTGGGTTGTTCTGGCAGACGAAGACGAATTTTTTAGTCTAGTTACGGTATAGTAAATAAAGGGGTAAAATAAAAAAATCCTAGCATTAGATTTATAAAATGGGAGGAGCTCAAGTAAAAATAGTATTAATTAATTAAGTCTTAAGTTAAGAATAGACTCACAGGCATACAAGAAGGAAAAATTTCCCACGTCGGGAAAATTTGAATTAGGTATAAGCTGTACTAAATAAGACAAAAATGGGATTGATGGATATTCAAAAAAGGAATTGTTAAAAAAAATAAATATATATGTATGTATATATATATAGGTATATATGTACATATATATATACGTATATATATGTACACATACACACACACACATATATATATATATATATATTACATTCAAATTATAGTAAATTAGGAAAGGGATAGGAACATATAAAAGGACGAACACAAAATGTGGTAAAAAATATTGATAGAAACCGACAAATTCATATGAGAAAAAAGTTTTGTCCTCAGCCGGAACTCGAACCCATACTTCCCAATCGCCGGTCAGGTGTGCTAACAAATATTTTCTACCACATTTTGTGTTTTTCATTTTATATGTTCCTATCCCTTTCCTAATTTATTATCATTTGAATTTTGTATTTTCGCCATATGGCGGTTATTTCTGCATGAAATAGTATATATATATATTATCTAGCAACCTTCTGAAAATAACAAATAGTAAAAAGTTTATGCACTGCTCACGCTTATTGACCCTCCCTAGCAGTTATATTTAGATAAAACAGCGTAAAGGAAATTCCGTACCACTCTTAAGTATTAAGTAGCCTAGGCAACTTATTCATCTAAATACAGAGCATGCATGTAATTCAGGGGTTATTTATACATAGTACCGTATAAACAATTATTTAATTTTGTAATACATTTATTGATTAATATAGGGTTAATTTCTAAATAAGCTAAATTAAAATCTACTCATCGAAATTTAGCAGTGATCCTAATGTAGCGCCACCAGATTATACTCTAACTAGCACTCTGCTTATTCTGATAACTTGCTTAAAGATTCAGATAAAAGGACTGAAGGCATATTTGGGAAGATTCGAAGGAATCTCATTCCAATTTTCAGTGTTACTTTATTGAAGTGATCCACGACTTAATGAAAAAAATGAAACACTTTTTTCTTACGCATAAAATGCGAAAGAACAAAGCGGTTCAATGTTTCATCTAATCTCATTTTGTTCCTTAACACTATAATAAAAGGAAGAATCATAGTCAACTGCCGAAATAAGGTGAACATAGTACATGAGAACTATCAGCACTCTAAATCCTATTCAGTAACATAGTATTCATGTCTTTATTGACCTACTGTTTCTAAATTGGTTAATTATATACTAGGATTAGTATACAAATTATTATTTTAAAAATTGAATATTTACGCTTAAGTCACTAAGAAAGCTTTAGAATGTGCAAGTGCCATGCAGCTCAAGAGGAAAGACGGAAATGGTGCAAAAGGGATAGATATAGAGAGATACTTACTTCTATTCCTTCCTGCGAATAAAAAAAAGAATCGAGAAGAGTATAGACATTGAGAAGGAAACTTTGAATCTCTGCTTAATTTTTATTTTAATTAATTTATAGCTTATACATTACATTATTAACCGATGATATTCGATTAATAACAGTTTGCAATTTTTAACAAAAATTTATGTCGAGATTTAATTTTTCCAGTTTCAATTTGGCCTCAAAACAGACGCATCATTTTCAGATTTTCCCTACCTATTGCTATATTTAGTTGGTTCAGTCTACCTAAAATAAAAAAATCATTACTTTTATGCGAGTGTGATAGTTGTGTAGATAGAGTGATCTCTGTTTGTATAATAAAGGTGTTCAGGCATTTCAGGAGAAATTTAGAAGAGGTAATACTTCAATTAAGAAAACTGAGAAGCTTGTCTCGTTTAGCTTTTGTCACAATCAAAAACGCTTCAGCTACCAACTCCGTCATTAATCATAGTGACCTAGGGTAATTGTCCATATTTAACAATCACTTTCGTATCATCTCTTAACTAGAAGTAATTAATTTATCACGGAAATGCCTTTCCCTTAAACATTATCACAATAGCCGGGCAGATCTGAATATATAAAGACAAAAATCAGCCACAGTATTTTTCTAACGCTTCATTGAATATTTAACTTATTTCTTCCTATACCATTAACATATCTCACTAATTTTAAAAGTGTTTATTTATAAGTGTGAATTTAGTTTGTGATATTGGCAGACAAAACAATAAATGCTTCAGAATCTTTCAGGTTAAATTTTCCCGTTTTGTTTTTATTCCAGAGTTAATTGAGTTTTATAGTATCTTTTTTTAAGTGCCATTGCACTTAAAGGTGTTCAACTCGTAAACTTTCTATCAATAAGACTTCAATATGACCTTTAATTTTTACTAATTTCCATGAAAGTGATAATATTTCTTGCAGCAGAATAGTTTTTTGGTTGAAAAGGTCTAACCATCGGAATAAGATGATTTAATTTTATTAAACAGGAATAAATAAGAGTTTTGACTGTTAATATATATATCCCACTGCGGTTTTTCTAAAAATATTGACAAAATTGATAAAATGATCGTTATTTTATTTGAAAAAATAAGTTGGATTGTGGGTCAACTGAAACTAACTCCAAATGCCTTGGTAATTCCCATACCTATATTTACCATAAAACATACCACTCATTACAAGATGGTGTTGAACTCAAAACCGTTGAGCGAGCAAGAGAATTCTCTTTGTCAAACGAAATTTTGCGTTATCAATTAAGTTATGATCTCATAAAAGCTAATTGCATTATTTCCTACCATTTTATTTAAAATAAAATAAATATTTCAACATCTATTCCTCTGTGGTAAATACTTGTAATATCATATTTTTTATATATTTAAATTTTTATTACTATTAAGCTTTTGAGTGGATTTAAAATTTGTTTAGAAGTATTTTTAAAGGTCCTTGAAACAGTGGAAAGACAGTAAGAAGAAAACATTCCATAGATGACAAATAAAATGGAAGATCAAACTAAGTGCAAAGTGCATTTCAAAGTAGTTATCCAACAATTGCACAGCAAGAGAGATAAGTATTTCTGCACAGACATTTTTGCCAATTCCGCTAGTGTGCATCACAAATAATATTGATTCAGAAAACATAAATCTACATCTATTGATATTTACACACCGAGAGATCAAGCAAATCACACTTGGGCTCATACACGTACCGCAAGCATATTTTATTTGAAAGTTTTTAAGTTGCAGAGCTTGTAAACTTATGACGTGTCAACTTAAATTCACCAGAGACTCAAGTGAAGTAATACACAGAAGTGGCTTTCATATTCTTACCTTGAAAATCTGCCTGCAGAGGAAGTTTTCCTTAACAGGGAGAAGCCTGAAAATGAGAACATGAAATATAACATTATTAATTACATTTAAATTACAATATCTAAACATTAAAATGGAGTTGTGTTACATTATGTTTAATAGAAACGAACAATCATATAGAATTCAATTGAGTGACAAATGTTATAAAAGTGGAAGGTAATGTATAAGTGACGGACAATATTTTGTTAATTTTTTTACTTAAATACTGCGTGACTCCGTTTCAATGATGGCTTATTTACGAAGAATTAGCTTCTTTAGTATAAATATTAAGAAAGAAACATTGCATTTAATCATAGACTAACAATGGTATTCTTAATTTTATTCAAATCCTTTTTTTCAAACGAATAAGCTTTCGCAGCATAAGTGAATATTGATAATAACTCACGAAAATAACGACCAAAAATTTGTGATATTAAACTGGAAATAAGAAAATTATAAACTGTATTGTCTTTATTATTAATCCATTTTTCACATATGGGTGCTATAATCTATTCATGGGTAGCCTGATTGGTATGAGCCAGTTGGACTCATTGGACATTTTCATAGAAAAATGTATGCTCTTCACTGTTAACGTAGTCTAGCTGTCGAAGGTAACGACAATTTTAATTGGTTGCATACTCCATTGGGTTTCCTAAAAAAGTCTTTTCCCTTTATATTGATACCTTCTTTCGTTGAGTTTCTGGTAAATTTTCCGATTTGAACACCTGGACTTGGATTTCGTCTGCGGAACACAGAAATTAATAATATTTTTACTTCAAAACATAACAAAGCAGAAAAGTGTATTATACATATCTTCAAGAAGTCAGATATGATTTTTCGTGTTAATTAACGTGAACATTAATATGATTATAGTTCAGATCATTGGATTATAGATATTTTTTACACAAAAGCTGAATGTATCCCTCTGTTATTTATAATGGACTAACTGTGGTAATAAGCGAGTTCAATACTCAGCAGACACTTAAGTTCTATACCGTAATGCCATGTAATGTTTATTAATTACATGATTTCCTGAAATCTGGACCATTATGATATTTCCCTTGGCATTACGGAATGTGGAATTCCTAGTACTATCTAAAACAGCAGGTCGTTGCTACAAAAACTATCCCTGATCTCCCACATACCCTTCCACTACGGCATACGATATATAGGGAGTGTTTGGCTAGAATTATAGTTACAACTAAATGCTTTATTGACATTTGGAATATTTCGTAAATTCCAATTAAAGGAAATAATTTTTTATGGAAGCAATGATCAAGATTCTTAAAATCATTAAAAATCGCGAATATAAATTGACTGCTCTAAAGTGTTAAAAGCGTTTTGCTGATATGACTAAGAAATATCAGCTAATGATTAACAGCATTTTAATTTTTTCGCGCTAACTTGAATGAAATTAATCCTTGGATATGAACGGAGTAACAATCTGATGAAGGTCATGTACGCAATTAGGTACTGAGAATTATATATACAGGTATCTATATCTATCTGTATGTATTTCTAAACATATTGAAAAGCGTGACAAAAAGTTCAAATTTATTCCTCGCGTAACGGCCAAATAAACTTAAATGTAAATTATCACAGTTTCTCTAAGTTAAAATTTTAAAAAAATTTTAAGTAAAAAATTTTGTTGGAAGACACTTTCGTATGTGTATATGTACCCCGATGTGTTTTTGCACCCTCAGGGATGAATAACAGTTCGAGGTACGATTTTCGGTCTAATTACCATTCATATCACCTAGGGCTCGAATGTCTTTAATATATTATCTAACGTGCAAAAAATGCTACGTCAGTAGATTTGTTTGGATAAGCATTTTGTTTTTAAATTGTTAAAATAAAGAGTTTTAAATTGATTAACATACATTTACAACGTATTCTCGTGAAAACCAACTAACTTTAACAGGCGTTTGTCTTAGCCTTTAGCCTCTTCTTAGCATTACTTCAGGCTCGTTGTCGTAGGAAGAGTAAACAGGTTTCTGTTAGGGATTTTTGAATAAAAAAAAGGGGATGCTGATGATTTCCACCCAGGGATAGAAACACTTCATCGATTTCCAGACTATCTTATTGGAGGAGAAGGGCATCTCGTTGTTTCCTTCCTAACACATTCTGAAGACATTGGAGCTTTTACTCTTTCTCTATCTTTCCTCTCTTCCTTTCAACCTCCCCTGCCATCACGCCTTACTCCAAAGACCTTCTTTTCGTTACTATTCCAATCCAATAAGCTTTATTGAGCAGATTGGAAAGTTGACTTCTGGTAAAAAGAACGAAAGTTCTTCGAAAGAGGTTTGTTTTAAGTGAAAATAATTTGAAGAAATGAATTTAAAAGTATTTCAAAGTTAGTAAAACTATAGAGCCCTGTCCTCTAGGCGAGACAAACATGAATACCCAGATCTGGAGCAAACTGACATTAATGCCAATAATGTCTCTCCCATCTCTCGCTTTACGTATCCCTAACTTTAAGCTGGACGAGAATGAAAATATTCACAACAATTAAAATTTTCGTTTGTAGATATCTCCATGGTGATCAGAAAATTCATTGTTTGGGCTGCGTCAGTTTTTTATTTACATACATTTCCAAGGACAGTAATTAGCTTATGAATCCTGAAGGTTCTGCTCCATAGGATACCAGACATATGGAGTATATATAATAATATTTAAGTAAGCAGAACTCTTTTATGATTTTACTAGTGACTTCAAACAGACTGATTCGATTATGACTAAATATGCTTGACATGTCAGCAGCATATCTGTCCTCCTCATGAAAAAATATTCAAACCCGTTTTGGATGGATTCAAGTTGATGTTACTATTGTTTATTATAACAAATTTTACAATGAAAGGAAGCTTTAGTTTATCCAGTGATTGGAAAATAGTGTTATCACGTTAATATCTATAATTTGTTGATTTCAAAGGATAATGTAACACTTCTTAATGAAAGTTTAACACACATATATAATATTCATTATTATTTAATATAATATTTGTCTAACGACTAGAAAAGGAACGCAAGAGACGACAATGTTTATATTTCTTTTAAGGACTTTTATTAAAATGAAGAATCTTTTTAATGCTTAATCCTTCACGCTGCTTTCTCAACAGCATTAATAGATGAATTATGAGCAACAAGTTAATCTCCTATTTTGATAACAAAGAGTTCATTTTTATTTATACTCTACATTCATAATTGGACTGTTTATAGCAATCAAAATTTTAATTATGATGCATGATTGTTTTTGTCATTTATATACGATCCATGTATCACATCTAATATAACGTGAGTGACGAACCTTTCTGTGAAAGAGATGTTTAAATTCTTGTTTAAAGGATAATAGTTAACCACTGAGTGCGGCATAACTATGCCAAAATTGTTAGAGTTATTATTTTTATAGACTGTTAATTTAATCTTCTTATTTTTGTTATCACACATAGAATTACATATGTAATTATTTTAGTAACATGCATAAAATGTAACAATAAATATAGCTTCTGCTATAAATTTTAAGACGCTAGAATATTTATGCCGGGCGTATGTTTATATATTATTTATTAAATAGCATTATAATACCTTTTTACCCAAGTCGCGAAGAAAAATGGACACGATTAAACAATTTAATCTAATCGTTCGTTTTGCATAAAAATGTATAGGTACATGTTCTTCTATCTTGGAAAACCGGAAGTTTATTAAACGTGCAATGTTAAAAAATGCGGATAATTGAATGATTTGCAGTAAAACGAAAGATTTTTATTTACAGATTTTAAAAATTGATGTTGCGGAAGCGCTTAAAACAAATGCAATTCATATAAACCGAGCGAAGATAGCTTTATTTCAAGCTTATGTTCAAAATCAATTGTCAAAATATAGACTTACTTGGCCATTTCTGATAACTGCAAGCGCCCATCTTTGTTGGCATCAAACACTTGGAGCTGAAGGTAGAAATTAAGTTAAAATGTCATGTATCATTTAACGGGAAAATTTAAAGTTACGAAAAATTTAAATACAGCCTAACGCATGTTAACACTGTTAACAACATGTAGAATATTTATATTAGACATCACAGTATGTAATGATTTAATTAATTTATTACTTCGTGATTGACTTAAAATGGTTCTGGTAGCCTAGATGTTTTTTTATAATCTTACCGAATCATATGTTATGCAATAAAATCATGAAAAAAAGGAATCTGAAAGGTAATTAAGTATTTGTTTCAATCTGTATGGTGACATTATAAGTTAAACTATCATAAAAAAGTTAATAATTCACAACTGACTGTTGGGAAACATCCCAAAAAGTGCTGAGTGTTTGAATCAGCAATGGTGCAGGAAATATGAAAAAATTTATTTATTCACGAGGAGAATTCACCTTTCGTGAGCCTAGTCACTTATAACTAGGTGGCAAAAATGGGCGCACCGCCCTTCAATTTATGCGATACAAACAAGTGATTTCAACACGTTTCGACTTCACCAAGGCTTTAATATAATGCCAATAAAAACTCGATTAAGTGTGACATCACGGAATAAAGATGTAGAAACCCGTTAAATTGTAAATTATAAAATTAACTGAAAATCGAAAAACAATAACGTGTTAATTCCAAGGTTGATATTACCTTAATTAAGCATTTATTCAAAGCTTTTCTTATAGCAGAACTGCCACGGTCATTAACTGAAAAATAATTCCCGTGGCTGTTATACTTGAATGTAACTTAATTTTGAATAAATACGCATCAAGAACATGCTCCCTTCTTTGGTCTCAGGATGGATGATTAGACAAATTGGTCTCTTATAAAAATTGACTGAATATCGGGACCTCTCTTAGTGGAGAGGAATACCTTAGGGGAATCGAAAAAATATCACAGAGATTTCTTATTTAAATTTAACCCATTGTCACATTTAAATGATGAATTCTTGCCTGTTGAACCCTTTATAATAAGTATGGGGAAATTTAACCCGTTCAAACTCTCCAAAATCCTTCAATAAATATGTGGCGTTAAAAAAAATCAATTATCAAGACACTCCTCCCAGTGGACCTTGTCGTGGCGGAAGAGCTTTCGCGTTCCAGAGACGCACTGGTTGGAGTAATGATTTTTGCTCCTGATGGTTCATCCATGCCAAATAGATCTAAGCGTGGAAGCCAGACGAAAGATACTAGACGCGGCGTCAGCTCCTTGGTGAGGCGGCTGCAAAGGCGTCTGATCCCCAGCGGGCGACAATAAAGTGATGGTGTCACGCTAAAAAAACTATTGAGTAAGTAATCGGAAAACCACTTCAGTTATGTATTTCCAAGAATAATAATGACGAGTTACATAATGGAACTGAATAAAGGGTAACGGTACAGAAATGTGTTTTACGGACCTAAAAAGATTTGCCGGATGTTCATCCCGAACTGGTCTTTTGAGACCTTAAATGACCAGACTGGGATGTAAAATTAATAGTAAGTAGTAGTATTTTTGGTTATAGGATGCTTCGACAGCTATGATCATTTCGTACCGCTTCATCTCATTGAAAAAACCCATCTACACAAACACCACATCCATGCCCTAGGCGGGATTCGAACCGCGACCTTTGGGTTAGCCGGCGAGCACGCTACCCACCAGGCTAACCCGGTCGGCATTAATAGTAAGGAAACGAAAGTGATAAGACCATGGACAAGTAGGAAGGCCAAGCCAAACCAAGGCAAGGAGGACGTGATTTAGAAAAGGTAAAAATGTTTTGCTTATTTGGGAAGCATCATATAGGATAATGGACGGGGAAGAGGAGGAATTGCATTAGAAAAAGGATTTGTGAAAAGGGAAGTTGATGAGAGAGCCGCTATGGAAAGACGCGAAGAAATGATTGGCGAAAATATTATATGACCACATGGAGCATCAACATATGGTTACATGTATCTGAAAACTGGTGAAGGAGGAAGAATGACGACCATAAATTTCGAGGTACCGGAAATGTGGATTAGGCAAGGGATGGAGAATCTGGAGTGGACCGAGAAGAAAACTAATGAAGAAGTAGTTGGAGGTTACGGATGGTAGGAGAGGGGAGGCGGTTGTTGAGTGATATCCGAAGGGAGGAAGTGATTTTAATGTCCGACGACAGACGATGGGTTGCTGAAGATTTCAATGGAATTTTGGGGTATGCGACGTAGAGTTAGAAGAATAATACGTACTTTAGACAGAAAGATAGCTGGTAAGAGTTACGCAGAGGTTGGGATGAACCTGTGTCGAGGAGGGGGATGGTGGTTAAACAAATCTTCGGTTTGCAAACAATCTTAGGACGATTATCAACAAAAGTGGGTTGAAAAGCGTCCCAACTACTTGTGCCTTCTGTATTTCATCTCACTCGTTCTGCGATTCGCTCATTCGGCGAAAAGACAAGGAAGTAGTCCCATGAGCCATCGAAAAAAAATGGTGAACGTATATTTGCAATGAGAGAGAAACTGATGGGGCATGGAAGACTATATAATGGAGGGGGAGAATAGGTATTTTATGTAGAATTATAAAAGTAGGGGAAGTATGAATAGAGTGATATAAATTAAGGATATGTTAGTTAGTTATAATCTCAAGTTTTAAACTACCTTAAAAATACTAATGACAAGGAGATGGCACTTTTACATTGTTAAAAACTTTTTATCTGCGGAAATTGCCATATCCTAGTCATTGATATGTTTAAATTCCACCACATCGCGCATTTTGTTCTGACCAAGAAAAACTGAAAATTAATTACTGCCAAATAATGTAAATTTAGTGGAGCCCTTTTCATTGGTGAAACTCGGCTGTGAAAATGAACCACGGAATTTCAGATTTCTTGCACCATTCCGTCCTTATCAAAGCTTTTTGTTATCTTGATTAAAATAATATTTAATGATAACCTAAGAAATGAAGGAATATTAGGAAGTTCTATGGTCGCAAATCTTTTTTAATGAATGATAAAAAAAGGATTTTAATATAATTTGAGTTCGTTCGTTAATTTATAATATCACTAGGACTCCATTAGCGTCCGATTGGTCGAAGAGTTAAATTTTAAGAGTTAGGTGTCTTATAAATAAATTGAGAGTCATGTAGGCGTGGAAATTTGTGAAATTTTTCTTACCATCGTGTCCGTGTATTCGATTAATTTATCCTCTGATACGTCATTAATCCTCTTCGCTTCTTTTAGCAAGTCTCGCAAGAAATTCTGTAAAGAAAAGATTTGACGATCATTTTACCTGATGAATGGTTTATCAAATTTCTTCGACGAGTAGGGAAAATATTTATTGTTTATAACTGATATGTTATAGAATTTCCAATTTTTAAAATTATGGAATCGGATCAATGGATTAAGCAATTGGGCAACAAGGCAAGTAATATAAATATTTCAAAATTTAAGAGAATAACAACTCTTTTCTTGGTGGGGCATCTCGTCGAATTGTTTTATGACAAAAAGTATTAAAACTTGGGAATTGCAATATAATTGAACTCTTAACCCATATTTATTTATTTAATTTCATGCATAAATGGTTTATTTTTATTTTCTGGCAAATAGTAAATTCGAAACATTTACATTGAAATTATGTTTTATTGACAATAGTTTCATTTCCACCAAATAACATCACTTAAAGTTTATGAAAACGATAAGTTTCATTGTGATATGTTAAAAAAATTTCAAGGAATTAGGCTACTTTCTGCGAAATTTCTACATTCATGGAAGAAGAAGAGAAATGTAAGAAGAGAGAAAATTTCTAGGGTTCCTCTAGTAAATTTTCTAAGTTATTTTCTAGGTTTCATAGTATATATCTCTTTACCTGCCTTAAGAGTAAGCAACGCTATTTTCCCCGTATTTCATGATGATGTTTAGTTTTTTATCCGTCTGAAAATTTATTTCAGCATATTCTTACCTTCAGCTCATCAGCTTCAATGTAACCGCTTCCATCAGTGTCGTACTCCCGCCATATCTGTGAAAGAAAGAGGAGAGTAGTAAAATTAGTTCACTTCTCTTTGAAACTTGTCAAGTGGAATTTTGTCCATTTCAATTAAATAAAAATTACATGATGTATCTTTTCATTTCATTTACTTCAAATGGATAGAATAACGTTAATGCGAGAATCCATCTGTATTGAGAAAAACCAGAAAATATTTGGAGGATATGGTAGTTAAATATATTTTCGGTTTATTAGAGACACTGATCAAGGCCGCCAGTCACGGTGGAGGCGGCCTAAACTCCTCGTCTGCCCATCCGGAGTTCGCGGGTTCAAATGGATTTTCGAATGGACATGGATCCATGCCGTAGGTGGATTTCAATTCTTGTTGTTTTTGTGTTTCATTTCATTGTGTTTTTCTTCTTGTTATAAACTTTATACTGTGTTTCTGTAATTGGCGAATACAGAATAACAATTTGTAGAATATTAATGTATTTACAGAATGACAATTTACAGAACAATAATAATTTGAAGAATAATTAAAAAATATTTTAAAAGTTCATCGGGATCGTTGGTTAACTTACCTAATCTATATTTTATTAGACTTTCAAAGGTAGCTTAAGGTGGTGAGAGAATGAGAATTTTTCATGATTTAAACCGCGTAAACAGAAGTATTTCTGAGTCAAGCATAGTATATCAATATATATTATGCATCATGAATCAGCTCAACCAAAGTTTCAGTAAAATTTCGCGTAATGATAAAAATACCGCTCTAAAATTTTTGAAGCGTTCCATAGGAGAATGGAAGTTTAAATAACAGGTACGTTTCAGGGTTTTCGATTGCCATACGTGCCCTACCGTAAGTCAGATTCATGTTGAATGCAGTGGAAAATCATCCCTTGATTTAATTTGGAAAACCTTTATTTTTTTTCGTTGAAGATTGAGAAAGTAGCACTAAAAATATGCATTACGTCGACGGAGGTAGAAAAGGAAAACTTTGTCGTGAAACAAACAGAAAATAAAAACTGGACAAATATGTTTAATTTACTTATCCGTTCTCATTCGACTTCACAGGTTTGCATATACATTTTGGGAAAGTTTCTCCAGTTTGTAAGCATTTTGTATTTTTTTAGCATCATTGTTCAAATTTCTAATATCAAGGAAGTGATGTAGAAAAAAAACACATCTCCGTGATTTTAAGTAGTTTCGCTATGTCTTCGTATAGCAGCCAGGAAACTGAGGTAACTTTCGCGAATCGCTGCTAAAAGATTGTCTCGCACTGCAGAATGCCTCTCAAATCCTCTCCTGAGGTCTAATTCTTGAATGTTAAATTGCATCTGAGCCATGATAAGATCAACAAGACGGAGATATCGATGCATAATAAGCCGGAATTGGTAGAATTCACACTACAGTATGTTTTTTAAAAAAAATCAGGTTCCTTAAAAACGACGAGGATCAATGATTACACAATTAGGAAATCCTCCATTAAAGATAAAAATTCCTGGAAAATATTCAACGAAGGTTTTGTTTTTCTCTAGACCTACAGCACCAAAGTTGAATTGGTAAATTTAATTCTTTTCATCTTTGCTTATGATTTCAAAATAAATGAACCCATGGCGTTATGCAAAAGATGATTATCTGAATCTGCTTACACTTTTAAGGTGCCCATATTAAGTAGCATCACACATCAGTGACCTCTCATTAGAAACAGTTAAAGAGGTGTTCGACATGCAGTGAGCAGCTGAGCTGATGTGCTATCGCCATTGATAATGTCAACTTATCAGATGAAATTTAAAGGATACCTGGCTTCTTGAGTGGAAAAACACTGCACTGACCTTCATGAATTCTACGCTTGATTCAAGAGGATTGTCGAATCTGAAGAGGAGAAGGAAGTTCTCTTCCATGGGAAGTAGTTGTGCCAACTGAAAAGAAACAGAAGTCATTTACGCACAATTCCAGGTGATACATGATATTTTTGCTGTCGCTTCATATTTTTCACACACGTGATAACTTATAATGCCTGTTCTTAATCGTACTGCAACGACTGATTGAAAAAATAAATTGGTGATAAAAATTATGATTTGGAGCCTATCCAATATTCGACCACTGTAAAATATTATAACATAATGTTTATACGCATTATCTCGAACAAAATTTGATTAAAAATAAATTTAATTTCAAGGAATGATTAGTAAGAAACAAAATAATTAATCCGTTGCCAACCCACCTCGTGCCCGTAAAACTTTATTTTCACAATGAATAATTTGGAGACTGGAAGTTAAAATGCTTTCTGGAAAGGTTTTTAATACTGTTACTTGGATGCAATACTTAATTATGAAAAAATAGAGAATTTTTCAAGCGAGTTATAGATAGATAATTGGCTCAAAAATGAGATTTCACTAGTTTTATATTTACTATGTAATTTAAAGCCTGTTATTTTACGTGCCTGTAGTTTATGAATGTTTTATTCCAAGACCAAGTTTTTAAAACACGTTAATGAATTTATAAACAAAATTAAATACTTGGATTCTAGGTAAAACTGACATTTCATTAGTCCGAGTGGTTTTAGTATTTTATTCTTATCTTTATGTAATTTTCGATCTCAGTATGTGAAATAATAGTTTTTTAGAAGTGTATTTCAGCCATTAGAACAGAAGAATAGAATGAATGGGAATATTACATGGATAAAACAAGATTTATTAAAGGCGGGTTTATTACGAGGTTTGAATAATATTTTATCAAATAATGTGCTTTACCCTCTCGGCCTTAAAACTTAAATAAATCATGTATCTTTTCCGAGCTCAGTGAACCCGCCGGCAAAGTTTCTGTCAATCAAAGTCAGTCGGTTGCCTAGATAGTATACGGGAGGATTGTAGCAAAATTCATACACAAGCCGGACGATTCGGGTGAGGATTCCCTATCAAGATTTCGTGCTCACAAATTTCGCCACAGTCTTGGTCATTTTGAGGATTCGGTGAGTTTCTACCGTCTGAATGATGGACACCCTGTTTTCCTGTTGATAGAGTCTCTCCTTAAGGTTTAGCGCCGGTGTTCGAAACACCGGCGGGAATCATCAGTGGGGAGTGCCTCGAAAAAAGGTACCGCCGTGCCCGTTCTTTTGTGACACTTTTGTCCCTTTCGAGCCACCGTATCAAGTTGACGTGGTCTCGAAAAGCTTCCTGCGCCGGAGATGAAGGCTCACTTACCTCCCGGATGTCGATTTTTCCGTCCTGGTTGTCATCATACGCCTCCATGAAACACTGCTTCAGCTCCCCCAGCATCGCATCCGACACAACCTGGGGATTTATAAGAGAAAGTTCAATGTTCCACAGTCTCCATTCCACCTCCCCAGTCACACGGAAAACGGTAACAAGGAGATTGACAGTTGGAATACAATGCAAGATCCTCCTCATCAAGTGTAAATGTCGGGTCAAGATGAAAACGGCGCTACTTTTGCCTCTATCGAAATAATGAAACATTTCATGTTGATCGAAAATTTTGCATGTTTTTTTTTCACCGGCTCATATTTCCATGCTTTCTTTCGGGAATTAATTTTTTATTATTTTTTTCTCTATTTGAATAAACTTCAGCCCAATGGTGAGTTTTTAAAAGTCTAAGGTGGAATCGCGAGTTGACTTAAGCCGGCCGGATTAGCCTGGGGGTAGTGCTCTCGCAGGGTAACCCAAAGATTGCGGGTTCGAGTCTCGAATAAGGCATTGGTGTTGTGTTTGCTCGAATAGGGATTTTTCCATAATTTGAAGGGGTGCGAAGTGGTCATAGCCGTCGAAGCACCCTATAAATAAATAAACTACCACTACGAGTTGACTTGATAATTACTCTGGAGAGTTAACTCACGTCAGAGCGGCTTCAAATAGGATGCTTCCTTGCATGGTTACAAAAGAACGGTTTACATTAGGCATAAATACCAGATAATAAAATAACTGCAGGCATAGCAGTGACGGCGAACGAACGAATACTGGCCTATCACCAATTATAATGATGGTCCATTTTTATAAATAAACGCTATTAAATCAAATATTCGTTCACAGAGGAAAAGATTAGCATGCCATGAGATTTTCCGAGGGGGTGGGTGGGAGCGGTAGGCGAAGAAAAGATATCTGTGGAGATGCTTGGGAACTTTGGGAAGGTTGATTGAGAAGGGTACCCTAAAGACAAACAAAAGCGAGCCAAAGATTTCGACCCCAGAGAAGCAAGAAACACAAATACAAACTAAGAAAATCAAAGGCCGGAAGTGGAAGATGCGATCCTCGGGAGATGGAATGGACAGAGATAAAGGAAGCAAGATGAGAATGGGTAGCAGCGTGGTCTAGTTAAATAAGGCATCCAGCTAAAAGTAGAGCTACTACTACATACAAGTAGAAGTAGAGTACTAAATGCCTACGGCACTTGCCGTGAAAAATTGATTCCACATTTTAACAGGATTCCAATTTCCCATAGTAGATACTTGTCCTCAAAAATCTTGAGGAAAATTAAACAAGAAAGAGTAGAGAGAAAGACTCCCGATGAGAAACACAAAAATATTAAGTCTAATGGTTAATACGGACGATAAAATTAAAATTCTTTAATGAAATTTTATGGACTGTACATACTGTAATATGCTATTTGCAGTGGCATTGTATTACAGAATGTATTTGACGTGTTTGTCTCAGAAGAGCATGAACCTATAAACATGAAATTAATTTTCTATGATAGAAACACCTATTAACTCGTGATATGCCTAATTTGAAGGATACAGCAGCAATAATGGTCGGACGAACGTGGATTAAAGTAAAAATGCTTCACATGTTGCAAACAGGGAAATTGAATAAGAGTTTAAATGTTACTCTTTTGATAAGAGAAGTATTTATAAAACATTTGCCTTCGAGGAACCTTGATGTAGCATTGAGGTAAATGTGATTATTATTCGGTGAAAAATAATCAGAGTGCTACTCACTTTAACTTTTCTGCCATACTGCCAAAAGATTTCCTTTCACACTTTCCGTAATATTATTTAATTTCTTGATAATTTTACATGTTATATCTTGTTTATTCTATACAAATGAAGATATTTCTCCTGTGCTCTATGAAAGAATATCTCAAGAAAAGTTTTCACAAAACTCCCTCAATTCCCTCAAATTTTATCTGCCATTCTTTAATTTATTTCGCCGCCATTCTGTTCCAAATACTCTGTAAAGGGTTGAGAAGTAAGAATGACGTAGAAGAGCCAAAATATTAGGTTAATGTAAACCGTAGTAATAATATTAACAATAAATATAATTTTTGGTTACATTAGTATAGCTTTAGCTTTAGATTTTGAAGTTTCTACGAATATTCCACTCTAAATTTACAGTTTTTTTCGATGAGGTATCTATAATGCTTATTTAATAGTGTTAGGAGTGAATAATTTGATTTATGTTTATAGATTTTGGAACTTGAAAAATCAATTAAATGGAAATCACATGAAGAGACATATGTCAACCGCGAGGAGTGATGAAATAAAATGAATTAATCTTCATAAAATTATTCCTTGCCATGAATGAGAATGAAAATTTAAAAATAACTAATATAAACAATAACATTGATACTTATAGCGGGAAATTTTTATTTTATGACCAATAAATATTATAAGGTAGAATTATCTATATAATGCTCTGGTAATAATATATGTGGCAATATTTATAAAACTCTTTAATTCGTTTTGTCATTTTCTCCATTATTGGTGATCTATTAATCAATATTGAAAACTGGAACTTCCGTTACATGGAATTTACTTATATTTTTATGTAGTGGTATTGAACAAATATTTTCCTCTTCCCCATAAGTAAGTGAAGTAAGTAGTAAAAGCAATTGCATGCTTACATGGAAAACTGATTCGGATCATACGTCATCCGTTGCAGATGGTACGTACTAACGATAGACCCCATCATTCTTTTTCACTCATACCACAGGCTACCAAAGCTTCAAAACTATTAAAAAAGATTCACTTTAGGAAAAAATAACAAATTATTTTTATAACATAGGAACAACAATTATAGGTAAGTGAAATTTTCAACCTCAATTTTTAAGTGTTATGGTTTGGAAAGTGAACCAACGTGGTTCAAGTGTTACATTCACTTCCTCTATCGACAAAAATTACGAAACCGTCTTAAATAACTGTCGGATCTCTCAGGATGATATCCGTCGTTAATTGAGGGAAACATCATAACCCTTCCCCTACGATGAAAGTACATTACAAATCGTACATTAACAAACTACACAACATCTCCCCGGAATGAAAATTTGGTAGCTCTATTATCGACGGAGACGGAACAAAGGTTTGACTTTTTTTTTTGCAGTTCCTGCGTGCGTTGAAGATAAATCAGCCCCTTAACAATGAGTTCAGGAGTAGTGGCTTTTCTCTCTCCATCTCCCGCTTCCTCCCCCTTCACCCTCCTTCCACCCATTTTCGGAACGCCCCCCTACATCCATCTCTCC